>APFE031444839.1:0-13702 GCA_000404065.3 Pinus taeda
AACTAATGTCCAAATAGAAAATATGCATGTGAACTTTGATGTCAATAGTGAATGGACATCGTAGAAGTAGAGAGAAGTAGAGAGTTATAATTTGCACGATAAGGGAATTTTCTTACATCAAGCGGTATTAGAGCTCAAAAAACTCTTACTAGGAAGATCAGATAATGACAGAGCTTGGAAAACTTGCCGACGTTCACATTTGGTGAAATATGATAGGCGAAGCTTTAGTTTTTAATTAATTTGAGCAGGAGATGATATTTGCAGGTCGAGCTATTTAGAGGAGAACCTCACAGCTTACAGGATCAAAGGTTTTGGAAATATAATTGAGGTAAATTATTTTGTTTGCAATTTATATTACATAGGCGTGGGTTTAGTCTACACGTGGACAAGGTAAAGGTCAGAAAGGAAAAAGAAGATGAAAATTAATAATTATGTCATGGGTTCACGGAAAAGCCACAACAAAATAAAAGAAGATTCCAAAGGAAATGACAAATCGTGCCAAGGATTTGCGAAAGAAATGGAAATAACTTCAGTCAAAGGAGGAATGCAGGAACAAGGCCGAGACGAATAACACTTGAGTGTTATTAATTCCTCCTTAGTTGGTTAAGGTTGGATCCTTTCGTCACATGCATCATGTGTCCACCTTATGCCACCTGCTACTCCGGAAAGGACAAGGGTTCAAACTGCTTGACTGGTGAGGGATTAATGCTACATTTCCCAATCCTTCACTCGTCAAAACTATACCCCACTTCGATTGCTGACGAGCAAAGTGACCTTATTGCACTCTAGTTTGTTCATATACTCAATTAAAATGTTGTATCTACCTTTTAAGCCCTTCATAGAGAACATGTCAAGGAAGGAGCTGGTCATTCCTTTGTATAATTTAATACAAAGAATACAGAGCGGAACATCATTTACGATCGTAATCATTTAAAAACAAAAAAGTACATTATATATAACGATGACATTCACGGCTGCACAATTTGTGATTTCACGTTTGTGATTTCACGGCTGCACAATTTTGTAGATATAGCGAAACTTCACCAACTATCGTGAATGGCTTGTATCTTTAAAATCAAGCTATGTGAGATCAAGCTATGTGAGTCGGCTTATTGGCCCAGCTAATTTAGTAATTTTTAAAATATTTCTATAACGAAAGAAACTATCACCATTGGTATTTTTCATATGTGTTTAATTAAAGTTGAAGTAAATCATATAAATTAATTCTGAATAAGAATTAAAACATTTAGATTATTTCCTATTTATCAAAACCTTATATTATCAAAATTAAAATTAATTCATTTTAATTATTTATATATCAGATTTAGAAGATTTTTTTTTTTTTTATTAATATAATTTACTTCATCAAATTAAGAGTTGTTAGTTTAATTCTTATTGAAATTATAATTTATTGTAATTAAAATTTATTTTATGAAATATATAGTTAAAAAATTAATATTTATTTCATTATTTTTTAATTTAATTTATTTTTTTATATTTATTTTATGTAATGTGATACAGTGAAAATATTTAATATAGAGATGCTTTAGTCTAACTTATTAACATATAATTTGTAATTTTTTTAGGTTAATTTTAATCAACATTCCACATCTATTTGTTCATTCAATAATGTATTTTAAACAACAAAAAATCACATTGTTTTCTAATTGAAAAAAAAAACCTCTCCACTAAAAACACTTTATGAATATAACAATATAAATTAAATCATTTTAATGATAAAAATCAATCCATAATAAACATAATTACACTTACTACATGATGTATAAAAAATCATAAAATTATCATTTTAAAATAAATTATTGTTATTAATAAATTAGGAAAAGAATTAATTATACCAATAAGCATGTTTATTTTAAAATTACACTTTAAAATTTTAATTTATTTATATGAAAAAATAGATAAGCAATTTATTTTTCAAAAAAATAAGCATAATTATATACCACCAAAAAGTTCATTAATTTAAAATGAATTATAATTTAAAGTTAGTTATAACCTTCTTGAAAAATTTATTTGAAATTTGAAATTTTACCTTGTTTAACTCCTGTTAGGCACAATTTGAAACACCCCAAAGTATGCATACGTTGTAAGGTAATTTGAAACATCTAAAAAGCAAAGGATGAGGACTAAAAGTGATTAACAAATAACTATACAGGTTCATTCAGATATAAGTACATCACTCAAAAATATTAACGGAATACTCCATTGGCGGTAGGCGAGGGTTGGGTTTGAAAGAATCAATATTTCATAATACGGAGAAGTCTATATCATTATAGTTCATTTTTCATTACTTTTCCTTTCGGAATCTTGGATTTATATTCTATTTTTTGAAATAACGATATAGTTATGCTCGTGGAAGTTACTATGTATGAGAGAGATTTGAAGAGTGTGATGTATGATCCGGTTAAGAATGCAACGTAGATAAGATTTAGCACCTCTGGGTAGGTGGAGAGCGTAGAAGAGAAGGTGTATGGCTTTTCCCAGCGCATAAAGTACACATAATCACAAGAATGCTCTTGCGGTTCACAGGAAATGAGCATCAGTCTCCAATATCTCGGCGAGAATGACATCGGTGGCCCAGTGCGATTAGATATGTGTTTCTTGTATTATGATAATTTCAATTTCTTTTTGGACTTAGATGTCCATAGCATTTTTATTCTCTACAATCCCTAGACTGTAAAGGACAATCTAACTGGTTTTTAGAATGAGGTCATGGATCTGCTTCATCTTCTCACGGGTGAAACTTCTAGTCTTCAAATCAAAGGATTATATCCATAATACTTCTTCTTCCTCTAATATATATCTACACCCAGATCTGAAAATTTATCGAGAATAACACATATAAAATTTATCGAGAATAACACATATATATAAATGTAGATGCTGAAAATTTATCCAGAATAACATATATATAAATGTATATGCAAAAGATGAGAATAATGTATAAATGTATATGCAAAAGATGAGAATAATGTAAAGTTTTGAAAAACAATACCACCATTTTATTATGAGGGAGAGATGACCATTTTATAAGCAATGCAAACATTTTTCTTATTGATTTATTTACAAAATATATTGCATAAAAATAAAATACGTTATTAGATAAAAACAAATACATTGAGAGGTTTATTTATTTACTAGTTTTAGATGTTTCTTTCTTTTTAGTCTTAGATGTTGCCCAGGGAGGAGTGCATTTTTCTTGGTTGCCTAATTAGTTAGAGGTTTCTATTTTGTGTTCCTTTCTTGGTTTCCCAATCCTCCCTATTTAGAGTGGGAAGCATCCCTGCTTCCTCCACCAAATGAGAGAAAGTGCACTTCAATCTTTCTACAATCATTCATTTTTCCTAGACTAGTGTGTCCCTTCTAATTGACAAGATATGATAAGTACGGCTACAGCGATGTAGTCCTTTCCTTGAATTCAAGAATCGTACCCTTGAGAAAAGGAGGTTGGAAATTAGGAATATTATTGATCAAATGTTGAATTGTTATGGATTCCTCAAGAAGAAGGTTCAAAGAACTTGATATTGTTGACATTAAGCACATCATTGATGTCGAGCTTGGAAGGCAAGTTCAAGTGATTTGGATTTACTCCAATGCCTTCCAGAACAATATATGGGACATATCATAGAGTGTGTAGGTTATGGTGTTGTCCCTTGAAGTGCTTCTTAACCAAGAAGAGCCACATTGATCTCTTGGTTGAAAATACAAGGGTGTTTTTTGCTTGTCATGTTGTTGTTTGGCATGATCCTAGCCTGCATGCAAGGCAACAATTACATGAGTCTAGCACTAAGATATGGAGTGCATAAAATATTGAGCTTATTTTTGTTCTTGTTGTCGGTGGCAAAATCTAGAAGTGGTGATAGCTAGTGGCATCTCAAAGTGTACACTTGGATGAAACCAAAAATAAACCTCGAAAGGTGAGAAACTAGTAGAGGAGTTTGTGGCCCTATTGTAACTATGTTGAATAATGTGCAAATAGGAATCCCACATTCTTTTTGGAAAAAATGGCTATGAAGGGAGTGAATGAAAGTAAAAGTTACAAATTTTCTTTTTCCATCCATTTGTGGGTGGAATGCAATGGAGAAATGAAGTTGGAGACCCAACAAAAACTAGAAAGTGCCAAAGAGTACTAAGAAAATAAGAGTCATGATTAGGAATAATGCTACTCGACAAACTAAAGCATGCCCAAATATGCTAGAAGAAGAGATCAGTGGTCTGAGTAGAAGACATAGTATTATAATAGGGAAGAAAGGTAACCATCATGGAAAAACAATAGGCCACTACCCAAATAATGATCATGTTTACAGAATGTCATAGAAAGACCACTCAAAAAGTATGTGGAAATGGATTCCCAGAGATGGAAAGGTATTGGTAAAGGATGATATAAACCATGCTTACAACTTGATAACTTGATTTTTAAATAGAGTGGTCATGCTTAAATGATTTTTTCCACTTTCTTGGATAAGGAAAGCCAATGAATTAGTGGAGTTGATGATTGAGAATGATCTTGGTTATGCCAAAATTCCTATCACATAAAGAGGCATGTGCTTCACAGACATGAAGGAGATGATCATCATATTATGGCACATAGAACAAGTTATGTCTATATAACCAACCATTATGAATGGTGTAATCAAGAAAGTGAGTTTGGTTGATGACTGTAGGCTACTACAGAGCTTCCCATATCTCATCAAATATTGGATCTATTGAATACATATCTTCTGAGGTTGTCTACCTTGAAAAGGCGAACCACACATAATGAGACATGCTAGTTTAAACTGCCTTTGTTAATCAGATAGTTCCCAGTAGGAGGTTGGATTAATTTGAGAGTCGATGATGTGATCACATAGGTGCAAATATCATGCTACAAGTGGTGTTTGTGATATTTAGAATGATATAGCATGCCAAGCCTATTCGTATGGGATTCCTAATAAAAAATGGGCACACTTGAGAGAAGAAATGTCACATACCACAATATCTCTGAAATGTCCAATAACAAAGGTCACGGCATAGAACAAGGAGACAATAAGACAAGGGACTTCCTTTTGAGCCGGTCGAGTTGATATGGTTTGGGTGTGGAGTGGTAGGAAGGCTAAGGCATTGGACCAAGTCTTATGCCACAAGATTCGTTTGACTCCCATTGTCAAGGATAAGAGTCATGAACTCATGTTTGATTTGACCATTATGGGTAAATAAATATATTGGTTTTATTAGCAATCATGAGGAAGATAGAGGTGTCTGCTTCAATAGGATTGTCAAGAGAAGCAACTGCAAGTGGGGTAAGGGAATTTGGTTCCTCAAACTCTGTAAAACGAGTCCTGTTGGGGTTCATATTTTTAAGTGCTTGAAAATCTATAGAAGTATGTCAGTTGGTCTTACGAAATGTACACCAAGGGGCATTATGAGATATGGGGGATGTGGAAGTGGCCACATTAAAAGGAATAGTAGGAAACAAAGCTTAAATATATGTTGGCTTGTATTAACCCCATCTTATTCTTTGTTTGGATCTTTAGATCTTGATTTCCTACATTATGTTAGGATGAATTGTAAACATTTTTTCATAGAGTATTCCTAAATGTAAAATTAAGTTGGATAAATCATAATAATTTTTTATTGTGAAACTATAAAATGTACCTTAATGTTATATTTTAAGGAAAAATATTTAGGAATAGTTTTTATATGTCCAGGTAGTGGGATAAGATTATTGTTTGTATATTTGCACAATGAAAAGATGCATAACCATTCCAAGGAAACTCATAATTGGGAAGGAAATATCTGAATAATGTTTTGTTGTTTCCATTCAAAACTATTTGTAATAAAGTTAATAAGAAGGTGTCTTGATTATAAAAGGATACCTCTCCCTCATAATAAAATGAAGACGATCCTTTTATGGTATTGTTGTTTAACTCTCTGTTGTTTCATTGTGTCATATATGATTAATAAATTTTAGATCCACTTGTAGATAAATTGGTATCAGAGAAAATCATTTCAATATGTTTCTCCTCAACATCAAGTAGTGCGTGAGAGCCATCCATCTATTCAAATAACAATTTTTTTCACAGGCTCATGGCTCAATAGTTCCACACCGTTCCCAATGTGCCTTCCTCAAGGCTATTAGACCCATCTCATCACTGAGATCTACATTTCAATCCATTTGGGTGGATGAAATATCATGACATTGTAAAGAAACCACATTCGAGGACTCAACTAAGGAATCTCCAATCTAAGATTTAGAAATGGATATCCATGAAGTAATAAATTTATAGCATTTAAGAAACCCTCCAGGGCACATGCATCTAGATAGATTATTTCAATTGCCTAAATTTTTGAGCCAAATCAATGGAGAGGCTATCAATTCATGGATACGTTATCCCTTCACCTATTTAAAAACATATCTTGAGATGGCAGAGGACATGAAGCTTCAAATCACTAGCCCATAGTTGGAAGGTATGGTGCAAGCATGGTGGGATACCAAGTTAAAAAAAATATCCTCAATCATTGAGCTTAGAGCGATACAAGGGACTAGCCATACATGCATCAGATCTTGGGATGACTTCTTCTAGGTGTTAAAATGACACTTCTGTCCCCTGAGATATCTTCAAAATATCCTTGCAAAATGGTTGTGGCTCCACCAACTAGAAAATAAATTAATACAAGCCTACATATAGGTCTTCTATAAGTTTTGCATTCAATTACATATCTCCAATCTGAAAGAGGTACTCATTGTCAAATTTAGTTGTAGTTTTTTAATGGGTTTCATCGATAAATTGGACTATTTGATAGACCTTCCATGGACAAGGTTTTTCTTGAAGACTTTACCGTGGAACACAAAGTGGTTCCCACTGCAAGGAAAATACCTTCTAGCAGAGGTTATAACAGGGGTTTTTAGTGTTATAAAATTGGGAAATTTTGTCAAAAAAGCATCCTATAAAACATATGGGATAATAGAAGTTTTAAGTGGAACTTAGTTACAACTAAAAAAGTCTAGGCAACCAATGTTTCTAGTGGATGTTTTTCATTCTTTTGGTGCACTTAATGGAACATGTAGCACCTACATGATACATACATAAAATAACTGGGCATCATACTTTACTAAAATGACTAAGGGGTTGGATGAAAAGAACACCAATGCATAATATACACTGAACTAGTACCAAGATATAAAAAAGCCTCGTGGCGTTCTTCTAAGGAATGACATTGGGGCATAATAAAAATAATGGTTGTGCCAGTGTTTTTTTAAAGGCACTAGTGTGTTAGTTATACAAAAGGACCAGTGTTGTTAGTTTTTTTAAAACACTGAGCTGGAAATAATATTTTGTAGGATCGGTGAGTTAGTTATGTGAAAGCACTAGTGTGTTAAGAATTACAATGCACAATTACCTTAATCTCAAATGATACCAGTGCTTGATGTGAAAAGCACACCAATGATCTCATTTTTTTTAAAAACACCAGACATTCAAAATGATGTTGTCACAATGCTTTTATATAACACAAGGCACTAGTTCTTTATTATGTTGTAGATGCACCAATATTTTGAATGAGTTTTTCTCTGTATTGGAAAGATCAACCCGTGATAGTGCCATTGGTATAATTTTTTAAATCCATTCTTGATTGAAAAATTGACATATATCTCATAACAATATTCATATAAATTAAAATTTAATTAGTGCATTTGTATATGATGTTTGGATTAATTTTTTATACTATAAGATTTCACATCTCTTCATTATAATATTTACTTATCCATATATTTAATCAGTGGTGTAAGATTTCACAACGACATTAGATAACACAACAAAATAAATGAAAATGTATTTTATTATATATCAATAAGAGGCTCTTTGTCCTACATAACCCATTGTCTTTCAATTGGGACACTATGTCCGTTACATTAAACAAAATTTCTTATTTTCACAGGCAGTTATTTCAAAAATTAAAACAAGTTGCATGAATATCCAAATTGATCATCATTCTTCATTAGAACTGTTGTCACTCCTCAAGATACTTCCATGAATTAGGTTATTTGGAGGAATGTTTTGTTGATTGCATCGATTATTTTCATCTTCTTGATCTTGCAGTTCCATCTGCAAACATAAAAAATGTGTAATGAGTGCATCTATATTGGCGAGAATAATGAAAATTGAAATAAATAGTATACATCAATGTAAATCGAATAGAAATGTTCCATAACAAGTAGTGACTCATAAATAGTGCACATAATTTCGAAATCAAGTCTCCAACCTTAATTTCGAAATCAAGTCTCCAACCTTTTTGCAACAAATCTAATGCTAGCGTAGTTCCATTCTTTGTTTCCAACATGTTTTAAACCCCATTATAAGTCATAGATTTTATATTAAGGATTTTTTTGTTCTATTACTTATAAACTCAGAGAAGTAAAACAACATAGATACTTACAAGTTACACAACTATGTTTGATATGGAAACATATACTCATAACCCTTATTTAACTCAATGTAAATCAATTCTTTAAATGAATCTTCTTTGTATCTTAGCACCTATTTGAAGTCATTCAAGGATGGTTGTTGTAAACTAACTTAAAATATACAAAAATGAAACCTTCAGTTGTTATAAGGAAATACTAGCAATTACTCACAAATTTTGAAAGCAACCCTTTTCTTCCTTCTGGTCCTATTTTTATGTGTTCAATGAGTTCCATATTGTCTTCTTTCTTGCAAGAAAATACTTGAAAATAAATATTTAATTCTAAATTAGTTTTTTATATGTATAAATTCAATCATGATTACATACATTTGAAGCACGTTGTTGTTGGGATGACTCCTCCTATGATGTAAATATTACATTTATTTGACCACCTCCTTATACACCTTTCTGGACATTCCAACTGAAATATTTAACATATCAACTGGTTGATCATTTGGGAATTTCATAATCCTCCTAAAAAAGTAATAAACTATTTTTATAATGATATATGAAAACTAAATATAACAAAATAAATATTATTAAATTATTGGTCTATAGTAACATGTACATATAATTATAGAAAATCATTTTATAAAAGTAGGAATATTACCTTTTGAATGATTCTTTTTTGTTGTATGTTTTCTCTATTACAAGTTTGACATGTCTCATTGACTTTTGTGTTGGAAACACTTCTTGTAGTTTAGATATAGTTTGGTTCTTAGAATCATTCAATTGTCTTTTATATTGTAACTAGAAATTACATCTACACATTTTTTCTACTAGATCCCTCATAGTGCTTTAAATTTTTTACCTCGTTTTATTAACCTCTAGGACCACTCCATATGAGTTAATAATGAATTTATCATCATTTACATGTTCTATAATTTCTCTTTTCTGAGAAGGACATTGATATTTCCCTTCTTTTTTCTCTTTGTAGAACATTAAATACATATGAATTATAGATTGTTTGAAACATGTTATCTAATATTATTAATGAAAATTCAAAAAAAAATCATATTGAATAGTATTTTTTGATTCATCTGACTCATTACTATACAATGTCTCTATCATGCTTTTACCCTCTTCTACACTTTAATAAAAAATAATCCTATCAACCTTGCTCATTTTGTGGCTTTGCATGACACACACCAACCAATACATATTAGTTAAATTACATATAGCTCAAATATATTAATTTTGCAAAGAATTTACAAAGAACATGCCTTCTCTACTTTTTTTGATGTGTTATCACTGTGTTGTTCAATATTTTGTTACTTGAGACCTTATGAGACCTTTTTTTATCAATATAGAACATGTAGAATTCAATATTGAAGTCATTGAATATATTTTACAAATAAATCAAATATTTTTCAGCTAAAAAATCTTTGGTAACCGGTGCATAAATGCACAAGCGTGTTAATATAAATAAATGCACCTGTGCATTTAGAACATTAAACACATTGGGTGTCTAATGTTTCAAGCTCACCATCATGGAAAATTATTTTTTCAAAATTAATTTAATTTATTAAAGTGTGATTTGTAAAGATAAACACACCAAAATGATTTAACAATGCTATTTGGAAGAGGCACACTGGTGTGTTATAATACATCCAGAGCAATGATTAATAAACTAGATAGAATAGAGAGTGTTCTAATATGTCGGTGCATTGTATTAGATAGGGAGCACTGGTACATTATATTATAGAGGGGGTATACTGCAGAACATATAATCATTTAAAAAAAATAACAAAGACTATTGATACGGTTTAGATCTAATTCAATAATTGATTCCCCTACTTTACATGTCAAACACCCTATATATAGTAAGTACACAAACCCATTAAATATAAAATCACTAAACTGAAAAACCAAAATTGTGAAGTAGTAGAGGAAGTTAAACCCTAAGGTGAAATTTTGCAGGAAGAAGCAAGGGTTTATGGTAAATATTGATTTTGTTTGTTTTATGTCTAGATTTAATTAAATTTAAATAGGAATGTAGATGATAAGTTTTTTTACTAGTATAATCTATAGTAAATTTTTTATTGTACATGGTTTTTATTTTGTTTTCTAAATCCTGAATAAATCTAAGATAAATTATAAAATATTTTAACAGTAAAATTTAAGATATTTTATGTCTAGGGTTTTGAGTGAATAACCACACCTTTGAACTTCTGATCTTTTGGTGGATCCAAAATATTTTGCAGCTCCATAGTGCTATTTGTATGTCTAACTTGCAAATGATACCTATTTTAATTAAACCCTAATAAAAATTGTAAAGTTTTTTGTTAGTAAAATAAGCAATAAAATTTAAATTTTTTGGTATGTAGGGTTTTGATTGAATCACCATAAATTTAAGCTTCTGACCTTCTAAATAGTTCTGCTTCTCCAAAATATTCTTCCGCTACAAAATGCTCATGATATGTCTCTCGTGGAAATCACTCACTTGAAATTTTGGGTAAAATAATGAAACGGATGAATACATTTTTACTATTCAAATGAATTTATGAAATCAGATTTGGAAAAATCAATTTCCTCTCGTCTTTTAATTTTAAGAAAGGAAAAAAATTACCCTTTTTTCAATTTTTCCGCACATCGATGAATTGGATAGTCAAGTGCACCAGTGTGTTTATAGAAAAGATGAATTGGATAGTCAAGTGCACCAGTGTGTTTACAGAAAAAATGCACTGGCATTGCCAGGGCAAAAGTATTCAATGCACCAAATTCATTTTTATTTTTAAATCGGAAATCCTGAATGGCGAACCTTTTTTTTTACACATTAATGCATTTTTCTAGAAGGGCATCTATATGATAACATCTTTTTTTAGATGGTTGGAAATTGGTGCGAGTATTATTTAAATGCCCAATGATGTTAATGTTTTAAACACATTGGTGTGCCCTATTTTGATAAGCACACTAGTTTGGTTTAAAAGTTATCCAAAATTTTAATTTCACATAAAATGACATGTTGATTTCAAAGTATGTTTTATAATGCATCCACATGAATTACAATAGCTCATACTATACATTTTCTGCATAAAATTGCCTTAGTATTAAAAAATGGTTTGAAAACTATATTCAAATTTAAATTGTGGTTATATTGTTGTCAAGATAAATTTTGGATATGCACACAAAATTTTATTTATGTTTTTTCTCAAATTCAAGGACAAAATATCAAGAATATCTACAAATAGCCAATCCTTCAAATTGCATCTTGTTCCATATTAATGATGGAGGTCCTTCACACATTTCTCCCTTTAAATCTCCCGTAAGTTCAAATTTTATTTATATTTCGATTCTCTAATTGATTTTTTTTTAATGCATCTCAATTTAAATCAAAATATATCCAAATTTGTAGGAACCTAATTAAGGATCGAGTTCAGAGGCATAAAATATTACTCCATATTTTCAAAAAAGCTGAAAGCTCTTATTAGGAGCAACATATCACTAGTTATTAGGAGCAACATATCACAAGTAGTTGGTACGTGAAAATGACAACTTCTTCAACCTGCCAAATGGAACATGGCATCTTCTAGCTGCAATCTTGGATCAATGAAGGTAATAATTGTTTGGTATAATGTAATTTCAAAAAACCAATTGCATTTACATGGTTACTAATATCATTGATATTATACTAATGACGTTCAATATTTTTTAAATTAGGATTATAGTGATGATGAACAACCCACCTACCATCTTTTGGAGCACCCCACTACAATGCCAACTCAAGAGAAGTATGTATTAAGAGCATGAATCATAGATGAAGCATAGAAAGAATGGTTGAATCAACCAACTGATCAATTCCCACTACATCTAGATTCACCAATTAGGAATGTCTACAACAATAGTATATCTTCATCGCAAGTTGGAAATGAAGGAGGCAATCAAATGGAGGTTGGTATGAATGATTACTTATGGGATATGACTCCCATGGAGGAAATTTTTTTAGATGCACTGCAGAAAGATGAGCTAGGGGATGATGCTCAGATCAGTGATACCTTATTCGAAAGCCTAAAATATACTTCCACCGCTCCTCTCTTTGGAAATGGCAGCAAGTCAAAGTCTAATCAGCTGGGGACAATGGTGTTACTGTAAAACGTGAAATCCAAGATTGGCATGTTGAATGTATGTTTCTTATAAATATTGAGGTAATTGACTGCATGATTGATCAAGTTCCCTATAGTTTGTCACATAATTTAATTTAAAAATGGTCAATTTTACGAATTTTAAATCTTGCGATTTTACAATTATATTCCCCACCAATTAGGCTGTTGGACACCTAATCCTAAAGGGTTAGTTTGGAAGCCGAACAGACTAAGTAGTCCAAGGGACCTTGGGATCTGAATCACAACGGTCACCAAATGTACTATAAATGTATATCAAATTGTTAATAAAATGGCAATGCATGTTTTATCTTTACTATTGTTCCCGCTGTCCATGTTTGTTTAACATAGGCTATTCAAAGAGAAGGTTCTCCGAGTGATATTGTCTTCTATGGTAGCTGCTAAGAGGCAAAGAATTTGTCGCAAATGTTGTGTGTTGATTATATCATATCATTCATCTCCAAATGATTCTATTCGATATAGAGGAGAATATGTAGATAAATAGATATGTCTGAAATGTGGGAATGATAGGTACCGTAATTAAAAAAACAGGTAAATCAAATGGTCCTCCTCAAAAGATATTGAGGTACATGCCTATAATCCCAAGGATTAAAATAATAGTTTGTTGCAAATAATTAGCTATGTTGCAAGGATGACACACCTCACACAGAAGTGGGTTAGGAGTTATGTGAATCCCAATGGATTCAATAGCCATGAAGCATATAGAGGATATATGGACTAAGAAATTCAAGGATGAAGTACGAATTCTACGACTCAACCATGGAAAATTTTAGGGGTGAATGTTTGCCCTTAGGCGAAATTAAGGGCTTTTAAATTTTTAGTGGGCAAATATTTTGTACCATAGTACATTTTTACAAATCGCCTCAAATAGCCCACCTTTTTTGAAGTGAAAAGGTAAAAAAGGTAAATTTAGCCCTTGAAATTAGGAGTTACTACCTTCCATTCGCCCTAATTTTCAAGAAGAGGTTTTATTTAAGTGAATCGTATGGGCCAAATACCATATTTATAAAAGATGTATGGTAAATTAATGAAAATATAAATAAATGAGAGGTATGGTAAATAAATAAAACATTTTTTATATTTACTCCATAAGTCACCTTATATACATGCAAGGGTGTAAA
>APFE031444840.1:6918-43604 GCA_000404065.3 Pinus taeda
AATGGCTCAGAGCTTATAACACCTTTCAGAGACAGGAAAATAGCCTAGACTTATGGGTGCGAGCCGAGCCTAGAGACCTAGTGATGCTATGGAGAGAGCATAGGAGCCTTATGAGGACCCCAGGTGTCATTGAGATATTAGGACCCATGCACGAAGACCTGATCCGACATAGTCTGAAATATTTTCTGACTATTAAAGACCTCGCCATCGATGCTGCAAAATTCTGATACCGGACCTCTAGCCCAAACATACAGCTCAGGGAACCATTCAACTACGAGAATTTTGAGTTGACTGCCAGCCGATTGAACCTTTATGGGGAATGTATTCTGCAAGCAGGGCCATCCTGGTTAGGGTATTGATTTCGTAGTCAAATTATTTGGCACCCTACACCCGGATATCAGGCCTTGTATGAAATTCCTGCAGATCAAATAAATCAGTTCTTTGATAATCTAGTTTCTCATCACGGTTGTAGGCCTCCTCACGAGGTTCCCTCTCCGGCCTATGCTCTTACCGCCTTGTATGTCAACTATAATGTTTTCATGAGGGCATGAAACAGGGTAAGCAGGGGGGTGTGTGGAGCACTTGAAAGGTATGCTTTTGACAAACAATTTAGTGGCTTTTCAGTAATATTTGTAACCTTTTCCGCATTATGAATTCAAAGAAATAAAGAATTTTAATAAAATGTGTAAGAATTAACATGGGAAGCTTAATCATTGATAATTGTCATTTTTATATACAGGGAAAGGTGGAAACGAGGAGTTGCCGTCCAAAAGCGAAAAACAGAGGAGGAATAACTATTGTCCCTCTAGAAGGGAACTGGATGCAAACGAGATCAAGCAGATCGAAGCAGAATAATCCAGGAAAGGAAGAAGGGATA
Source organism: Pinus taeda (assembly GCA_000404065.3). Classification (NCBI taxonomy): domain Eukaryota; kingdom Viridiplantae; phylum Streptophyta; class Pinopsida; order Pinales; family Pinaceae; genus Pinus; species Pinus taeda. The sequence continues at coordinate 7,796 of APFE031444840.1, forward strand.
CCAATTCGGCGAAAGAGGGAAAGAAAAGTAAAGGATTAACAGCTTGGCGAATCCCTCAGGATCTTTGATCCTGAGGGATCGCTGTTTTACTTATCTTTGTTACCTAGATATCCCCGTCGTTACTTTTATATAAAGGAACAACATCGTTGAGCAAGGGGACTTCTACTTTTTTTAATTTTTAGTTTCAGACAAAACTTTGATCATCGAGTCTCACTGAGACCTAGTTTACTGTATGTTTTTTGATGCGTTAACATAAAAGACTTGGTGTTTATTTCATCTTTGCGTCTGGAGTAACCTAAGGCGGTGTACCATTGGCAGCTAAGGGCCCAGCTCCGAAGGACACTTGATTTTGTATCATTATACTGTGATTTATGCGTGGTTTGCTTATCTTTATTACTCGGTAATCTGATATATCTTTCATATGCTATGCTATGCTCTGTTACGATCAATGCATTAATGGTTTTTCTCAGAAAATCTGTGTAATGACTCTGCATTGTATAATTGGATCTTTTCAGAGTTGATCGCATGCTTTTAGTCTCAACCAGTTATTTCTGTTACAGAGCTTCTTTGTTGAATATTACTGTCATTTGATTCATTTGAAATCCTGATTATTGGAATCTGAAAGTAATATTATTTTGTTTGGAAGCATAGTTGTATTATCCTTAATTGTCAGATTACTATATTAATGCGAGGTGTGCATATATGGTCGATTACTGCCGTTCCATAATTCATCAATGAGTGTTGTTCCATAAAGTATATTCCATCCAGTTTGTTTTAAGAGAGAAGAGTGTTATTTCATACCAGAGTGTGAGTTGGTTCTGACTCGCGAGATTTAGTTCTTTTGATTGTTGTTCCATTTACTGCTGTTCCATTTCCTATTTGTTGTTCCATTTCCTATTTGCTGTTCCATTTTACTTGCTGCCATTCCATTTACTTGCATTTGTTGTTTTGGTGTGAGAGAAGGTCTAAGGCTATAGTGAGCCTCAGCAGACGCTACCTAGCTCCCAGACCTATGGTCCATGCTCTAATTTCCTTTCCATCAGTTTCTAGAGGGATGGGTTATCGCTTCCGTACCCTTGACTGATAAGCTGTCTTGTGTGATTCTATCTTTTTGGAGTAATTTAGTTATAGTTTAGCATCTGTTTACTCTTGTATTTTCTAAACGCTATACTACTAAGCATTACTCAGACGAATAGCCTCGGATTGAGTTACTCTTTGCAATAACAAAATGTTCCCGGATTGATTTATTAATGTAGAATAATTAGAGGTGTGGGAGACCCTAGTTATAGCTCTACACAGATCATCATCGCTTTCATAGTCGTGCGCCCGCTCTATATAATTACGCACAAAGACTTTTTCTCAAAAATCATCTTGCGCTTCTTCAGATTAATCACCCTGTTCATGTCAGTGGCCCAATCAATTCCTAAGAGTGCAGGGTAGGGATTGTTGTCATCAACGATCTCTATTACTTCAAAGTTGGCTAGTGCGCTCACTCCCTTAATATCCATAGTGAGTCCCAATAATCGCCCTATGGATATTATCTTCTACTGGTTCATCATTCGTCGCTGAATAGGAGACCATTGTAGTATAGGCCTCCCCATGCGCTCCCATGTCTGCTTCAGTAGAACGTTCACATCCGATCCTAAATCAAGAATTACTTGGTCCATCTCATATTCTCCAATCTGCGTGGTTAACCTCATTTCTCTTCCCGTCCTTGTCTTATGATTTCCAATCTTCCAGACTACATGCATTCTCCTGGCATAGTCCCATCACATATGTTAATGAGTTCTTGTAGTCCCTTTACAGCCTTACTGTCGCGCAGTAGCTTCATGCATGTTTCCAAGAATGTCATAAGCATAGATGGGTGCATTTCCAGCTCTGGTCTACTTTGCTTCCTAAAGTAGACGCACCAGCGAAGCTCTTCTTAGCTTCCATGAAGGTTTCCTTAGTGTGCTCCAAACCAAACTCTGCTTCTTTCGTCGGAGCCTTGCGAACCCAAGTACTATCTTTAGGCTGTTTTCCTTTATCATCTCCCATCGCAATTCCACTTCGAAGCACAATGTTCACATTTGGATCTTCCTCGTGCGACTCAGATCTCATCATTTGCAGGCTCTAAGTTGGGGGAGGTGGTAGCGCTCTCTTGTCGTGTATCTTAGTTATTAGCGTAGGACAATCTTCCATCTCATGATCAAACAAGGTACAATACAGACATGATGGATGTTTTGGGTTTTTACAATCACGAGCATAATGTCATGGCCCTCCGCAATTGTAGCATATCAGCTTTTCGTGACCTCGGACTCGTCCTCCACCTCAGCCTCATCTGTGCTTATGAAATCTTATGTGCAACACTCCTGTGTTCTGGTCTAGGGGCCGTGTTTCAACCTGAACTTTATAGGTGGGAGTTTTATCCATCATCAGTTCATAGCTTCTACAAGTGCGCTCATAGTGTCCAACCTATCTACAAAAATTATAGAACAATTTTTGCAAATTCTACGTGTACTTCTGTAACAAACGGTAGTTGTCTGTAGCATGCTTTCCACCTATTTTGACAAATCGTGCACCACAAAGAAAGCATCGCACTAGGTCCTTCTTATGCTTCTAGCCTTAATGGCATCGGTCCTCCTCCCGCGAGGTAATTTGTGAACATCGGGAAATGGTCCTTATCATGACCCTGGCCCTTGCATTTTATGCACCATACCTCTTCACGCCCTTCTAGGCGAGCTGTCTTGTCCTGTTCCAGAATTTGCATCTCAAGGCATATTTTTTTCAACTGTGTGTGGATCTGTTGAACTCTCAAGTTAGGATCTTGCATTGGGGTCTCATGAAGCCTCATCACAATCTCTAAGGCCTTTACCAGAGTCGTTAGCTTTTGTTACGACAACGTGCTCCTCAGATGTGGTATTAACGATGCTATAAACCATTCACGGTGTTATCCATTCGTTAGATTCATACTAGCTTCGCAAATCGTCCACTTCAGCCTTGAATCCAACTCCCAAGGAGTCTCGCCGAGTAGCATTGTGATCTATTTGAATCCAATGATCGACTACGCCTCTGACTTTAGCCTGCTAAATTCCTTATTTAGTGCAATTTGGATATCCACAATTCCCGCATTCAGATTCTCATTAGAATGCTTAATATACCAGGTCAACACGTGGTGTTGCGGGGCACTAACCAGTGTTGCTTTCTTTATATTGTCATATGTGACTCCCTGCACTTCCCATACGGCTTTTATGACGAACCAAAATTGGTCCAGATCCTCAATTCCTACTCCCTTGAACATAGACAATTTTATCATGCTGGCCATACTGACTCACGGTAGTGGCTAAGGTGGTACAGGTGAAGATGGAGGTGAAGGCGATGAAGCTGGTGGCGGTGTGGGTGGGGGTGGCATGCACGGAATCCTCTGTCTTATCAAATGGATCACACTTCCTGGAGAGACCTTCATGAGCTCTTCCTTGTCCCATCACAAAGGTGAAATCAAAGGGCTATTCTCTCATCCCTTACTTCCTTCGTTTCTGTAGGTTTTTCCGCTTCATGTAGCTCCAAACATCGAGGTAATTACATAACTCCCTTTTCACACAATAGAATTTTAATCCAAGTATTTAGAGACTTTACGTACTTACCTTGCAATCCTTTGTAAAAGTGTCATGCTACCTTGCTATAGCTGACTAAAGTATCTACCGTGAACTCAGTAATGAATCCTCCTATAATCCAATCAAGTTGGTGATCGATAGCATGCACGATCTTATTCTCTGATGCTTCCAGTCTGCACACCAACTTTAGGGTCCACACAATAGGATTTTCAAGCTTCCACCTTCCTTGGCTATCTACTAGCTTCGTGATCCACTCGTACAACTGAGTAGGGAAAGAAGCGAAAAAGATCTCGTGGATTTCAATGTACATGTAGCAATCTAGCCACTCTTCTTTTGTTAGTCATGGATTCCTGTTCTCCTGCGTCGTCAACTCTTGAATCCTCCTGTCCAACCAACCTTCAATTTCCTTCTTAATTGGATTCCAATGATACGGCATTAGATATCTCTATGGAGATTCCAGTCTCGGCAACATAACTATTTGTTGGCTTGATGGGGCCTGACCCAGGTTCGGAGTTAATTAGCCAAACAAATCCCTACACTACTAGCCCTTTTGGCATCAGCCCATAGAGCGCAAGCTGAAGTCTCACCCAAAGCAGTATGGGGGGATGCTGGAACCAAGTTTCCACGCCTTGGAGAAATCTGAGGTGTTGATTTAGTCCAACTGTGAATACATTCGCACACTCTCCTGACCTGCGAGACCTTCGCGATCTATTATAACTACCTTCGCGCAACCCTCACTAGGGGCTGAGGTGCTTTCACGCTGCTATGGCAGTGATCTACTCTCTTTCCCCAAATTACACTGTGTATCTTACTTATCTTCTTACAGATGTTAGTTAACTTTGTGTAAACATATACTTTATCTCACATTTACTTAATCGACACAATCATATATGTTCGTGCATCATATAAACAATAGAAATGTAATTTATATCCAATACATTCAATATAGAAAAGTAAATAAATACATAGGAATGGTATAAAACTTCTCTTTATTAATGCTTAAATCGGTTACAGACTCAAACTGTCCTGCGCACTCAGCTACAGGGGTCCACGCACTCAGCTACTTACTACTAGGCCTTTGCACACTCAGTTGCAGGGGTCGATGCACTCAGCTGCAAGGGTCCACGCACTCAGTTGTGGACTACTAAGTCTCCGCGCACTCCGCTGCAGAGCCTTCTCCTACTCTATGACCCAAGACTCGACTCTACACTTAGATAAGACTCAATTCTTTATCCTTCATTCATGACTTCCTTCTGTCTTATTTACAACTTAGAGCCTCACTCTATTTATACAATCCCATGGTCCGTGGACCATGGGTAAATCTCTAAAACCGACATTACATTACAAAAATGAGGGCAGACAACCCTCTGACTCATTTATAAACTCGCGCTCCGCACTGACAAAATGCAGAGTCTTTACATCGAATTTAGTCAAAATCTAAGCTTTAAGCCTCAAAACTTCCCTTGAAAGATCCCACACCCAATGTTAGGCTTAAACCCTTTTAATTTTAAATAAACAGAAGATAAATATAATTTCCTTCTATTAACCTAAATAAATAATACAATAAATAAATCAATCAATTTCACCCTTTTAATTTTAAATAAAAAGAAAGATAAATATAATTTCCTTCTATTAACCTGAATAAATAATACAATAAATAAATCAATCAATTTCTTTAAATACATTTGGAAAGAATTAAAAGATAAAAATATCTATAAAGATAAATAGAATGATTAAATTTATTTTAAAAAGTTTTCCAATATTCCATTCACAATCTTCGTACTTTATAAACAAAGTGGGCACTCTTTCCTATGACATCTTTCTCATCAACGAGATGTTTCTTAAGATATTGAAATTTGATTCGGTATCACTAAATTTGATTGGGCGCTAGTCAAAAAAATCTAAATTCATACATTGATGAATCAATATAAAAAAACATGAGGTCCATATCCATTGCAAATACCTTAATTTATGCATCAAAAGACATTACATTAAGGACCCACAATCATATTAAGGACTATACATATATTAAGGAAAAGACATTATGTTAAGGATGACACATTACGAGAATCACTTTATCAACCATGAGGACAATATAGATCCATGCAAACACTGCAGGTATGTGTCCCAAAAGTCATTCCATTAGGTCCCACAACGGCAATATCATTTTTGAAGGGTCATCACATTTTTGTTTTGAAATGGGATCTTCAAATTTTGTCACCCATATAAAATATTGTAAGCATATTGGTTCAAGGTTTGGTTCGTGTGTTATACCATGTGTATTATATAATTAAATATAAGAAAGATGTTCTAATAGTGTAAATATCTAAATAATAGCTCAGTGCTGTTGTAATGTTTATAAAATGAAATATTAAATAAATAATAATAATTATTAAAATAGAATTAATTTAATTAAAAATAATAAACATAATAAATTAATTTAGTTTATTATATTGTTATTTTGTTTTATTAATAAATTTACTTGGAAAATTATCATAGGCATAATATTAAAATGAATTTATATAATAATGATTTATAATATATAAAAAATTAGTAAATTTAGTTAATAAATAAAAGTGTCAGTTTAATTGTTTTACTTTTTGAAAGTTTCATGGGTATATTTTGTTGAAATTTGTTTGAAATCCGATAACAATTTGTTGGAACCATACATTTAAGTTGATAGCACTACACAATTTGAGATCCTTGGGGATTTCAAGGTGCTAAATCCATATATGCATTCAAAAACTCGTTTTAAACAACAAAAAGTTCATGTTGCGACCATAATTAGTTTTGTTGGCTTGTGACAAAATCTCCAAAACTTAGAATATTTAAACAACAGCCATATATATATATATATATGTGTGTGTGTGGTGTGTGTGTGTGTTGTGTGTGTGTGTGTGTAACCATTATATTTATCACATTAAAAAAATAAAAAATATTTCAAAACAAAAATGTCTCATGTATTGTCATGTTTTAATCAAAATAAAAATAAAAATAAGAATATTTTTATATGTTTTTTTTTTTTAAATTTATATAAATATAGATTAATATTATCAGAAATTTGTATAGATTCATCTAACTTTAGATCTACCAAGTGCTAAGACGAATCAAATCCTTCGAGATGTAAACCTTCCCTCAATTTTTGCACTCAAAAAGAGATTTGCATCCTTTGATATTTGATCCCTCTCGGTACTTGGTAGATCTAGAGATAGAATGGATCTATGTTGGTTTTATAATAGGAGTGACTTATGATATATTGAAATGATTTAGGAATGTAATATTGGGTAAGAGGAAAAATAATGTTTTGAAATTATAATGTGTGGGTGAGAGAGAGAGAGAGAGAGTAGTGGTTTATTTTATTGATAATATTTGATTTATAAATATATTATGTATATTATTTATATATTTAGAGTAAATTATTATGTTGAAGGAAGAAATATAAAAAAAAAATTATTAAGTTTTTTTTTGTTCCCATGGAAAAAGTCGTAATTTCTATTAATATATAAGAAATTAAATTTTGTAGATGCCAAGGCATATTCATAAGGAGGCAAGGTTGCCTGTCAAGATACAAGAAACTGTCCAGGAATTAACTTAACTTCTAATCGCTATTACTCCACGCAGGGACTCTGCTATCAACCATAATGTATCAAAACTTCCCTCAACATGGAGGAGGAAAAAAAACCAAAATTGTATCGTCTCTACGCAGAGAGAGATTTACTATGTACCAAGTCCAAAACTGTTATATATACAACCACTGAAATAGATATGAGAAAAAACATAATATCTACAATGAGATCAGTAAGTGTTGGGCTTATAGCCCAATTTGTCCATGATCAACAAAAGGTCTGTGGTAGTACTAATGGTAGGTACCATCGATTTCCTCCTGAATCAGCCAGTCATCACCCTGTAAATTCGTTGCCTCTTTTGAAAGTTGATCAGCCTCCGTATTTTGTTCCATGTAAATATGTCGACAGACAAAGGAGTCAAAAGAGGATATCAATCTTTGAGCTTCTCCAAGTATGTGCCTCAAAGTATATTCATTACAATGTGATGCATTGTTGAGCCAATCACACACAATTTTAGAATCACCAAATAACTGAAGATGTCTGCAATGATGTACAAAGGCGAAGTATATGAGATTTTTTACTGTACAGAGCTCAGCAAAATTGTTGGTACCCCCAGGTTGATATGGATTTTGTATTTGTGAGATTCATTTAGGAAAAGTATGGCTCCTCCACTACATCCTGCCTCCTGAGCAGAACCATCAAAATATGCCCAAGGTTTAGTTAAGTCTATGTTTTCATGTATGATGGTGTGAGGAGGGGCTATATTGTCATCCTCAGGAAGAAGGTCATAATCAGCAACGATATGGAGCAAAATAGAAGGCCAGTGAGGGTCCTTGAGATTGAAAATGGAGTGGTTTCTAGCGATCCATATAGCCCAGTAGGCTAGAAGAGGCAAGTTCCTGGCTTTTCCCTTGTGGTCATGGCACCAAGAATTCCAAGCATCTTGAATGTTGATGTCTTGCCAGGGATTGAGGGATGGGTAGTGTGCAAAGATGCAGTTCCAAAATTCTATGGAGGAAGGACAACTAAGGAAGAGGTGTTTGGTATTCTCTTCATCGAGTTGACAAAGATGACACCAAAAAGGTCCATGAAAGGATCTTTTCATCAGATTGGCACCAGTAGGGATCTTGTCAAACAGAATATTCCACAGTAATAGGCGGGTGCGAGGGGCAGCCTTGAGCTTCCAAAAATACCTCCAGTTCGGGTCAATGGATTGAGGTTTATATGGATCCATGAGCCTGATGTATCCTTCTTTAGGGGAGTACGTTCCGTTCTTTGCGTAAGCCCAAATAACCTCATCCGATTCCTCTGTTAGGCGGATATGTGCTTGAGTGAGGGCTTCAATGTATTGTTGCCATTCAAGTCGCTAGTGCTTGGGGATTTCCAAGTCGAGAGCTGATTTCCATGCCTGTTGAAGAAATTTGGAATTGTTCTGATCTCTGATATGCTTGATGTAGGTGATGCCCCTTTTTTTTAAGTATCTTACCAAATTAGCTGGCAATCTGTGAGCATTACCACATCCCACCCAAGGATCCGTGCCAATACGAACTGCATTCCCTTCATTAATTCTCCATGTGATACCTTGTCACAATAGGGGTAACGCATTCATCATTGCCTTCCAAATGTTGGAGATGTTGATGTTCGAATGATGTGTCTATATGAACCAATCCATCAAGTTCATGGGCCATATATATTTTTCTTGAGCAACCCGAGACCAGAGACTGTTGGAGGTGATGAGTTGCTAGCCAAGTTTTGCAGCCAATGCTTTCGAGAACAGATCAAGCCTTTTGATGCCCCATCCTCCCCATCGTTTTGGTTATGCAATCCTGTCCCATTTGACCCATGCAAAGATATTCCCTGGTTGGTTACCCTTCCATAAAAATCTACAGCATATCCTTTGGATTCTGTTCAGAATGCCTTTTGGTATCCACGCTAGAGTCATCCAGAACACAGGTGTGGCTTCAATAACTACCTTTATGAGAATTAATCTACCGGCCCGGGAGAGGTATTTGTGGTACCAGATCTGTAAATTTTTTTCCACTTTCGCAATAAGTCACGACCATTTTGCAATCCTATATCTAAGGGGCTTTAGCCGAAAGCCCAGGTATTTCAGCCCGTCTTCCAAATTGAGGGCAGAGAAGGGAAAGCGCTGGGTAGTATAAATGGTCTCGTGTTGGGAGCATCCAAAGATGGTAATAGTATATTTACCTTCATTAACTATCATCCTTGTAGCATGTTGAAAGAGTTTGAAGATATTTTGAAGAACAGTGGAATCTCCTAAGCTGCCATTTAAGAAAATCAGGACGTCATCAACAAACAAAAGATGGGTCAGATAAAGGTTATCCAAGATCTTGATACCAACCAACTGATTTCTGTTGCGGGCAGCGATGATAGATCTGCTTAATCCTTCCATTATAAGTAAAAATAGAATATGGGAGAGAGGGCATTCCTGCCTAAGTCCTCTCTCGGATAGGAAAAAATGAGTAGCTTCCCCATTTAGTAAGACGTTGTAAGAAACATCCTTTATGCAGCTCATGATCCATTTGATGTATGCGTAGGGGAACCCCAAATGAGTCAATAATAATCTAATATATAGCCAATTTTCTCTATCAAAGGCCTTCAAGAGATCCACCTTCAAGATCATGCCTTTCTGTTTCTTCGTTTGCAAAGTATGAAGGAGTTCTTGAGCCGTGGCAATTGCCTCATGTATTTGTCGATGGTGAATTTTTTTTTTTATTAAGTTGTATAGTAAAAAAATTGTATAATTTTTTCTTCAAAACTTGTAGGTCAAAATTAATTTTTTTAATGGAAAATTGTAAAGCTAGTACTAATAGCCCACAAATCAATATTAGCAAGAAATTGTGACTTGGTAAGGTTAATACTGGTAAAAGCTTGTGACTTGGCAAGGAGTACATTCTAGACATGCCCAATCAATGATCATTTGGTGGTCCCACTCAATGAGGGCACTTACCCCTATGCCTTGTCACAACAAGCCAAATATTAACTCTATCCCTTACTAGTTTTGAACCTATGAGCATAAAGGAATAAACACATGTTCTTAAACATTAGGCCCACTTGAGATGTATAGGCCAAAAATATTTTAAACTATCTTAGCAATAAAAAATATGTACAAAACATATTGTAAATATAATGTAAAAAAACTCATATAAAACTAACCACTAATTCCACTTGGTGATTCACTTTCATCCCCATGGGATTTTTACCCAACCTCATGAATTGAAGTGCATTTCCCCTAATTTAATAAAAAATAACAATTCAAGAGGGTTTAGAATTAATCCAAAAGAATCGGGGAATGAAAGGTTTTAGGCTATGATACACCTTGATAAATGCATGGAATCAAGCTTGAACCATATTTATTAATCACCGTCTATCTAAAACAAATGAAATGAAACTACTGCAACTATTTCTTGCTAAATACCCACTACTTCAAACATGATGATGCTTGTACGATGCATTGAATCCTTGAAGTGTCAAAATAATAAATCTCATCCACCAATATTTATGGATATAAAGGGGTGGGCTCTAGTGCCAAAGGATGATGGATTAAGGTCATGGACATCCATTTTTAAACTATATTTTCAATCATTGTGGGATTACTTAAGATGCAAATATTATTCCAATTCCTCTAACCATACTCATAACCAAACTTTGGGTTCTAAATTTCTTTTGTTGGCCATATCATGTGCCTTGTGGTTTAAATGCCTCTTAACCTAATATAAATATACTTTGTGAAATTCATTAAGGAGGGAGATTAACCTTTAAAAATGAGATGGACTAGGGAGGAAAGTGTTGAAGGCCCAAAAAATCGGGTCGAAAACAAGGGGGATACCTGCCTAGTCTGGGCCTTGGTTGGCAGCTCCTTATCCATTTGGTATAGTGGTCCGACTGGGGATATGGGACTAGTTTCCCAATTCAGTGTGTGTGTGAGAGAAAGATGGGTGTTTCTGTTCTAAATGGAATACTTCTATATAATCTAATGCTATGCTATTGTATTCTAATAAACAGAAAAACATCGAAATTTATGCTAACCCAGGGTGTGATCTTTCTTCTATAAGATCTAAAAAGATTTCAAACAATAACTAGTAATAAATATCATTCAGCTATCATAAGAAAAGAATTCGATAAAGATGAACTACATCGTATAAGAAGTTAGACGAAACAGTTGTGAAAAACTTATCGCATAAATGAGCTATTCATACACTAAACATAAACAAATAGTTATCACCATACAAAAGTGCCAAATGATAACTCAGACATCCATGCTGTAATATATAAACAAATGAAAACTGAATATCACTTTAACGCATAAGCAGAAATGGTTAAGAGATAAAAGTACCATTTATAACTAGTCCTACTCATGAGCTTCAAGCGACAATTGATTTATCTCTCCTTGATTTAACATCCACTACGAGTACAGAAGTGCAACATTAGTAGCAGATATCAAATGCAAATATCAAATAAACCCTGTTCCATTCATTCACCAAAACCTCCTCTGAGGGTGCAAAAGTGCATGTTCTAAGGACAAGTTTTTGATAAATTTCTGGACCCTCCTATAAATGCATGAGAAGGGTTTAAATACTACTAACTAAATAACGTATTTACAGAAATTAAAGATTCAGTTTAAACGACCGTCCTCTTTCTAAGAAAAACTGTTTCTAAAATTAAATCTAATATCTAACTATTTCTAAATTTTCTCCTTAACGTCGCAAGCATTCAGTATTTTCCTGAGTGGAGTCGGCTGATTGTCTTCCATCTTTGGTTGAGTTAAGCAAATAGAATCGGAAAGAGCTGGCATTATTTTCTCAGTAAAATTGATGATATACTTTAGAGTCATCCAATGACTATGTGGCATTACCATATATACCTGGTAATAATCCCATTTCAACTTGTTTAACCCTTGGACTACTTCTTCTTTTCCTTTAGTTTTCTGATTCCAGTTTGTTTCTATCGCTGCTTTCTTGCAATTTTCAGGGCTTGCAGGTGACTGAGTAACTAGGAGCCTTCCTTTTCGAGCAAGTTTTCTCAGCGATGCACGATTAGTACTAAGTGCTAATCGCGCATCGGAAACTGCCTCTGTTTCTTGATCCGGGCTTCCCTGATGTGTTTTTTGCCTCTTGCGCCTTTTTCTCTCATTTCGTATAAAGCTCAAAATTTGTAAAAATAGTGATTCCGTGAGCTCTTGACCCTGAGAATTAAACTGTCTTTTTTTGGTATCAGCATTGTTCAGTACCCATTCAACCGTGGTTGTATATGAGAAATCTGTGATGGATGCCTCAGAAGATTTCTGCGGTTCTTTTTCTCCCTTAAATGGATTAGGTGTGCCTTCCGAAATGGACATCGGAGTGCTAACTTTCCTCCTCATAGTTTTCTGCATACTGCCTTGTATAACGCTTCGTCCTTCTTTCCTGCAGTTTACATTTGAGGTGGAAGTAATGATAAAAAATAATGACAAGAAAACTTTAAATGTCGAAGATATGCAAAACATGCCACCTTACGTGAACTAGTTCTTTGAAAAACACAACACCATACTTCATTAACAACTCTCAACAACTCATTAATTCGCATTAAAATGCATGACCAGTTCTTGACTTAGAAAAAGTTTTCTCGAATAATGAGCCAGAACCAACTGCAATGGAGAGGTCCTGTGATTTTGCTTTACGATATCGCAAATCACTGTATCGCAATATCGCAATTTCATCGTGTTGTTCTATCGCAAGGTCGCAACATCGCAACTTCGCAGTATCGCAATATCGTAATATTGCTTAATCGCAATATCGAAATATCGCAATATCACAGATCGCTTAATCGTTATAATCCTTATGTGTAACTTATGTGATTTTTTCGATACACGATATGCGATATCGCATATCGGCGATTTTTAAAGTTTTTAAATGTGAGTGTTTCTTTAATGCGATGTGATGAAGTTTCACGTTGCAATCTCGTGTTTTTTTATCATTTTAACTCATTAGAAGGTACCCTATCATTCTTTGAGCGATGCGATATCTCTTAAGGAGTGAATTTACTTTCTTCATTATGAAACTTAGGTTTTTAGATTCTTCAAAAGGTATTTTCCTAAGTCCATGATGTTGTAAGTTTCATCTAAAAGGAAATATAACACTAATTGATTTTTTAGATTTTTTACTGAGGGTCCCCACTTATTTAGTATTAGCAATAACACTTCATAAGGAGGGGGGTTGTTGGTGGCCACAACATGTACTTAGGTTGCTCCCGATCTCTGACTAGGCTGAAACCTGGCTCCTGCTTACCACTATGGTTTTTGCGGAAACTCCTTAATTAGTTTTGTGGAAAGTAGGGAGGTGGTCAAAATTTTAATATGGGTCATTGATCATCCAGATTGGCATATTGGCTAATACTTCCCATAGAGGAACCCTCATGGTTGTTAACCATTGGACGAGCATGGCCCCACGCATTTTTTCTAATTGGCTGTGGTATACATGTGGTACTAAACCAATTTCTAACTTGCATGGACTGTAACATTGTCACCCCATCATGCCAACTATGGAAAAACACCAAATTTACACCATTTTAGCGCCACCATCATGTTTATGGTTGTCTCATTTCGCGTTTATCCTTCTCCAAGTACTCAAACTTTGCCTACAATAAATTTTGATCCAAGAGACCATTTTCAAATTTCAATATACCACTAGAAATATCTTTTAGAGCTCTATCCATCTGAGCAGGTTTAAAGAGCTACTAATATGATCTATTGAACTGGAATTGGATCCAAATTCTTTGTACCTTTTATCATCTATATATACCTTTTCCAACATCTTATTTTTTCCTTTACCATCAATGAAAATATATTTCTAACATTCTACCCCTTTAGAATCGATTGAAACACCATACGAAAGAAAACAAAACAAACACAAGCATAAAACAAAAAGAAAAGTGTGCTTGTTACTCCTCTTTCTTCTCCTCTTGTGGATGTTTCTCCCCCTATGATGCACTTCTCCTTATTTGGAGTACCTCTCCACTTTTTTCTTTTTTGATGAACTTAATTCTTTAAATTCACCCCTTTTGACATCAATGGAAAATAAAATAGCAGGCTCTCCTTGCAACTTTACTCCCCCTATCTTGCTAATCTTGTGGGCTTGGAAGCTTCTATTTTTGATATGTTGAGTCTATGTTTACTGCCTTTCTTCTTCTTGAGGAAGATCTAGTGGAGGGAGGTAAGAGGAACTACTCCCAATCATTTTCCTAAATACTCAAATTGATCTCTTAGGAGAGTTTTGGTGAATATATCAACTACCTGCTTTTTTGTAGGTACATACTCCAATTTGACAATATGATTTGCAACTTGTTCTTTCAAAAAATGGTCTTTGATTGGAATATACTTTGTCTTTGAATGAAAATCTAAATTCTTGGACATGCTAATGGTACTTATATTATCATAGATGATAGAGATATGTTGATCATATATCATTTGTACATATTACTAATAATAGATATATATAAAGTATGATCTGCTTCTAGTGAATCATCAACCTTGGTGAGCTTGCAACCTATAACTATTGGAGTGTTAACCAAAGAACATTCCTCCATGTCAAATTTTTTCAAAACCTTCTTGAGATACTTACATCATGGGATAAACAATCATTTTGAATTTGTTGCAATCTATAAACCAAGGAAATAAGAAAGTTATTCAAGCATAGACATCTCAAATTTTCCCTTCATATCATCTAAAAACTAGAAATTTAATTTATTTGAATCAACTGAAAAAATAATATCATCAACATAGACAACCACTACCAATAATTCTCCATCCTTATATTTCCCATACAAATTACTATCAAATGCACCTCGTTTAAAACCACACTTGGGGAAATAACTTTCCAACTTGGAATACCATGCCCGTG
Source organism: Pinus taeda (assembly GCA_000404065.3). Lineage (NCBI taxonomy): Eukaryota > Viridiplantae > Streptophyta > Pinopsida > Pinales > Pinaceae > Pinus > Pinus taeda. The sequence goes on from APFE031444840.1 coordinate 22,853, forward strand.
GGGCTTGTTTGAGAACATACAAGGAATTCTTTAGCTTGCAAACATAATTAGGTTGATTTGACAACTGAAAACCATATTGTTTCTCAATGTAGACTTCTTCCTACAACGCTCCATTTCATAAGGCATATTTGACATCCATATGATATATCTTGAATTTCATAAAACAAGAAAATGCCAAAAACATGTGAATTTCCTTTAATTGAGCAACAAGAGGAAAGGTTTCATCAAAATCCAAAATTCAATTTGGGCATAGCCTTTACAAACTAATATTTCCTTATTTCTTACGAGTGCACCCTATTCATTCAATTTGTTCCTATAGACCCACTTCATGGCAATAACTTATTTTTGTTTGTTGGTCTAGGAACAAGATCCCAAGTCTAATTTTTGTTGATCTGATCAAGCTCTTCATATATGGCTTTTACCCAATTGTCATCTTAGTTGGCCTAATAATTCTTTTTTGATTCCGTCATAGATAGCACAACTACATCCACTTGAGTAGGGGAATTTAGGGAATTTATTCTTGTTTTTACACCCGTACTTAAATCACCAACAATTTGGTCAATTGGGTGGTGTCTTTTAACATAACTTGTAGGATCCTTGGAGTGGTGAGTGAGGGGTTCTTCAAAATATTCATCTGAAACATGATTATCATCAATCTCATTAGTTTTGAATGGATCATTGGAGCTGGTGTTTACTGGTTGATTATCTTCACATTCAATGTGCTCATCAACTTTTTACATCAATACAATCAACTATCATCTGTGTATTCTTGTTGTAGCATCTATATCCCTTTATATTATAAGAATATCTATGAAAAATACCTTCATCAACCCTTGCATCAAACTTTTCAAGCTTTTCATTGTCCCTCTTGATATATCACATGCTTCCAAATACTATGAAATGCTTGATTGTTGTAGGTATGCCATATCAAATCTCATATGTAGCTTATCACTGTTTGGTTTGAAGTGCACTTCATTGGGAATCACTAATGTTGTGTATATGGATTCAACCCAAAATATTTGCTTAACTTTTATTTCTCCCATCATATCTTTGGCTAATTGTTGAACTAATATATTAGCTCTTTCTACTATACCATTCTATTGTGGAGTCTATACTAATGTAAACTACCTTTTAATGCCATGTTACTTGCAAAAATAATCAAATTATTTTGAAGTAAAATCACCTCCACTATCATACCATATGCACTTGATCCTACAACCAATACCATTTTTAGCCATGGCTTTAAAATATTTAAACTTGTCAAAGGCCTACGATTTCTCTCTTAAAAGTGCAACCCATATCATTCTATTGAAATCATCAATAATAAGCATGAAATATAGTTTACTTATGGGTGACTGAGTTCTTGAAGGTCCACATAATTCCATATGTACGAATTTTAAATGTATGGTTGTTGAGTTCTCCTTGTATTTGAATGATACACATGCTTGTTTACCCAATTGAAAATACTTTCAAATAGTATTCGTTGGGTTTAAAATCCTTGGTAGATCTCTAACAACATTATTTTTACCCAATTCGACAATCTGATAAAAGTTCAAATGTCCAAGTCTTCTATGCCATAACCAACTCTCTTTAGTATTTGACAAACACAACCTTTTTATTTTCTCTTTTAGAACATAGACATTTTTTTTTCTATTCTGACAGCTTCAAAAACTATTTTACATGTGCCTGTAGACTTGAATTAACATTTTCAAGCTTTAAACAACACATCATAGCCTTGGTCACACATTTGTGACACACTGAGTAGATTGTGCTTCAACCCTTCAACAAACAACACATCCTTGGAATTACCTCTACCATTAGCTAGAATGACAACTCCTTTACCAACAATCTTACCAAATGCATTATTCCCAAAGGTCACATTACCTTTCTCAACTAGTTTCCATGATAAGTACTTTATTTTATCTCCTAACATGTGCCTGGAATAGCTATTGTAAATATATCGATGACTAACTCGATTTTCAGCATATAAGACAATATTATAGTTCTTTGCATTCTCTTTTTCCTTCTAGAGTTTGGATTCGTAACTAGTTTTATTGGGAATAGGATTAGGACTCTTATTTTTAAGTATGCAATTAGTTGCTCTATGCCGAAAATTTTAACAAACATAGTATTGAATCAAATTATTCGAATGAGTAAATGGATTGTTGTACATTGGTATGCTCATCCTCTATCTGATAATTTGATTGTTTGTTCTTCTTCATTGCATAAGTTGTCTAAATGACAAATGTATCCTATAATTTGTTGTCTTGTGTTGATAATTGATATGTGTAAAACAATATCCTAGAAAAATTCCCTCGTATTTGAGAGAAAATAAATTTCTAAAGTTCGTTGCGTTGCCCTCTGGTATATTTGATTTTCCTATCCAACATTTATCTTTCCTTTTTGTATGGAAATTAAGTTAATGTTCGAATTGCCCTTTTTATTCTATTGATGTTTCTTGGTATTTGGCTACTCATTGGACTATGTACTACATTTTTCTCCATGTTGGTGCATTAGTTCTTCTTTTACTACTACACAATCACCAATTTTGGTTGCTTGCACTAAATTAATTGCTTTCTTTCCCTTCAAGTCAACTACTAGGGTTGAATCGGCTTCAAAACATAAACCTACTTTGTTGGTTCATATCCTTTAAGCATTAAGAAGCTCATTCAAGCTTTGAGTCTCTTTTCTAAATTTCTCATTAATCTCAACTGATTTTTTTTCTCTCTCTAGCTCTTTTCTTAGAGAAACAATCTCTCCTTCCAGTCTTTCACATGCCTAATTTTTCTCACTATGTTGTTGATTTAAAGTTTCTTGAATATTCTTACCTTCTTCTAGTTGCAGGAGCAGAGATTCATGGCTTCAACTTTGTCTTTAATCAGAAAATTCCTTTTGAGATTTATTTATTTTTCTTAGCCTTTGAATCTCTTCAAAAGCACTTACTAGCTCACCCTATAGGTCAACCTCAACCTCTTCTCCATCAAATTCACCAACTTCTACTTCAATATTTTCTAATGCCATGAGCATAAATTCTTTTGGACTTTCATCATCTCTATCCCTTTCTAATGATTTGATTCCCTCACTTTCAGAGGAGTTGGCTTCTTAGTTGTATAAGCTATTCTTCTTAGCCTTCTTTCTATATTTTATCACTTTTCTAAACTTTTCTCTAGGACCATAATCCTTTTTCTTCTTCTCAAGACACAAGGAATAATAGTGACCAGACATACCACAATTAAAGCACTTAAAAGGTAGCTTATCTTTGTACATTCATGATCCTCCCTTGAGATTCCTCAAGAACTTGGCTTCCTCTTCATATAATTCACAACATGAATCATCATGTTTTTCTTTGGCCTTCTTATTTCCTTTGAAAGATGACTCCTTTGCTATTGGATTTCCATGAGAAAATATTATCTCATAGGTAGTAAAAGTACTGAGTTGATTCAAAGTGAGAGTCTTAAATTATATCATCTCCTCAATGGATGAAACCTTGGGATTAAATCTTTTTAGGAGAGATCTCAACGCATTTTGAACTACTACAAGCTCTTCCAACTTTTCATTAAGACCTCTTATAGTGTTCACAACCTCGTCAACTCTAAGGAAATATTTAGCAATATATTCATCATCGTGCATATTCAAAAACTCAAATTGCATTTTAAAACCTTGAAGTTTGGCTTGTTTTAACTTGTTATCACCTTCATAACAGCTACTCATTTTGTCCCAAATAGTTTTTGCATTAGTTCAATCCATGACCTTGACTAGTTCTGATTCAGGTAGACCAACAAGAAGGGAATACATAGCTTTAGCACTACATGTAAATTCCATTTTTAGATCTTTAGTAATCAGTGTTGGAGACGTTTGATATTCTTCTTAAACTAATTTTCGTACGTCATCTCCAAGAGATTGAATATAGGTCTTCATCCTTACTTTCCAAAACACATAGTTTATTCCATACTCCTTCCTAGTTTTCCATGGCCCTTGATATTTCTTCTAGCCGTTAAACTGATCTTAATGTAACCTAGTTCAGTATGATACCAAATTTTAGAAATTGGGACAATACTGAGAGGGGTTGAATCTGTATTTTAGGAATTTAAAAAATTTCTTTTACAAGTATAAGAAAACTAGGATACTAATAAACACTTCAGCAGTTAATTCATATGAGACTCACAATAATTAGTAAATAGAACACAACTAGAACACATAAATTCTTCAAAAACTTCTTCAATTTACTTCACGAAGGCAAACTTATACTTGTTGTTATAAATTTCTCTAGCTACAACCAGAAGGAATCTACTACTCCCTGGTTTATCAACTACTACTGAAAGGAGCTACAACCCCTGATTTATCAGTTGCTATTGAAAGGAGCTCCAACCCCTAACTATTTACCAGCCACTACTAGAAGGAGCTACAACCCTTGGTATGTAGGCTACTTCCTTCCTAACCTCAATGATTCATCTTTCATACCATTTTCAAACTCAAATCATGAAGGAAACTTTCTTTTGTTGGACAATTGGGTTTTTCTAAATGAATGGTGGCATTCAGTATGTTGGCATGGATGTCAACTAGATTAGCATTGAAGTTAATGGAAGAAGATGTTTGCATTGATGTGCCAAGCTTAGGGGGAGTCCCATGATTACTGCAACATTTTTTAGAGAATCATCATAGTAGCATGCTTAGTGGAGAAACCATAAAAAGATGACTATGATGGTTAGGGAGTCCCATGGTTTCTGAAGGCTCTAGTAGAGAACCATAATAGTAAAAATATGGCATAAGAAGTTAAAATATTGTACCTATGATGGTTAGGGAAACATGAGATTTGGAGGAGATTATGTCTTAAGAGATCAGCCCAGATTCTCATGAAAGTGACATAGTTGGAAAGTGCTTGGAAAGATCTCTCCAATAGTATGTTGAAGTCTGCAAATGGGCATCTTAATTAAAAGTTATGGCTAGTCAAAGTAAAGACCTTAAATCCATAGGATCAATGCTTGGAAGCCCATAAACCTAGAAGCTTGTAAGGTATATGGAATTAATTTCAAAAATCTTACAGGAATGTGGGCATATGGGCTCCAACTCTTATATATATATATATAGCATCAAGCCCAGAGTCTCCAATAACAGAGCACAACGGAAGAGGAGTGATATTTCCAATTATGCACATAGGAGGGCTAAGTCAGAAGCCTAGAAGCTCATAAGGAATAGGTAATTCATTTGATAAATTATTACGAGCATGCAAGGATCCGAGCGCCAACCAGACAAGGGCTAATAAGTGGATAAAGGTTAAAGCATCAGGATTTAATGGAAATTAATAGAGCCTAATAACGAAAGTTCATTTTGACATTTGACAGTCCATCAAAAGTCAAAAGGTACACCCAGGACTTGGTTTTCCATTGATTTCACGAGTTTTTGTGACCAAGGGGCATGTGTTAATAATAAAAGAAATAACATCGTGGGCATATGGTAATGGATATTATCATCCATACCTGGAGGTTATTGGCCGAAAGTTTGAAGAATTACATTTTATAAAAGGTTACAGACATGTGGGACTCTATGATTTGGAAGAGTCAGTAACTCTTTGGCCTATGTGCCATATTTAGCAATGCGTCACAGTCATGGATGATTCATCATCTCTATGGCTTATGTGCCATATTTTACAATGTGTCACACTCATGGATGAGTCAGAAGCTCCAAGGCACAGTATCTAGGGGACATATGAATTGACAACTGAGTTAAATGCACACAGTAAGATGGGTGGTTGGATTAATGGTGACTGCAAATTTTGTCCCGAGCAGAAGCAAGACTCCTCTATTCTCATGTGCACACCACGAAGAATTAAATGAAGAGGATGACTCGGGTACATCATACCAGTGAATTTATAAACTTTGATGTCGTTTTGCAGATAAAGCAGGAAGGATAGACATACCAAGAGTACGAGTTGAGCATTGCAAGTAGTTAAGAAGGAATGGAGAGCCATGTGATGTGTGCAAACATAATCCATGAGTGATACTCCTTGAGTGTTTAGGTCATTTGAGATTTAATTTTAAAATATGGAGGATCCATAGGTTCCCATCCTTATGCTTAATGTAGTTGCAGTGGATTGACACTTTGCTAGAACAACAACATGAATATCCATGCAGAAGCATGCCTTTAGACACTATGTTTTAGAGAAAGTAGTGACAATAGAGATAGTAGAGACATCATCGATCATTGTGTAGAAGAGGAAAACAACCCAAGGTTTCCATTGATCATTTGGGAGATGCAGCATTTTTGTAGATTCTGTGTGTGTGAGGAGCAGAGAGCTAAGTGTAAAGAGTTAATTATTTTACAGTGTAGCTGAGGGTCAAGACTAGAGATTATTAAGTCATGATGAGGGTAGTAGAAAGTGGAACTACAAAGTAAAAGGGAAGGAGTTTGTGCGACAACAAATCAGGTTTATATTCCTAAGCATTTGTATTGGCTTCTATTTTCAGTCTAAAAATTTTAGGAAAAGCTTAAAAGTGGCTAGAGAAAGTATTGGCATGCATTCATAGGAGGTTGGTGCCTCTTAGCAAGTAGTGCCTTACTATCTTAAGGGGGTTGGGGCCTCATGTGAGTGGGTTCTCATAAACAACTTTATTTAATTAAGTGGGTGCTTAATTTACATCATAATAACAAATAGATTGGTGGTTTTCTCCCTTTGGGTTTCCATGTAACAAAAATACCTGTGTCAATATGTATGTGTTGCTCAATTGATGAACTATGTGCTCATGTGAATGATTTTACTTTGTTGTATGTATTATATATATATATATATATATATATATATATTATATAATATATATATATATATTATATATATATATATATATATATATATATATATATATATATTAGTATATATATATATATATATATATATATATTATGAATTCTCTCACAAGTAACATGCAAAAGTAAAAAGGAAATGTAAGAATTGAGCTTAAATATTGAGAAACTCAATGTTACTAGTTCACCCCCCCTCTCAGTGATTCCATATTTCAATAATTAGTATCAAAGCCAATTTTCCTTCAGTAACATTTTAACCACTGGAAGGTATATCCATAAGGAATTATGTCTAGGAAAGAGATTCAAGATGCTTATTCAAGTAAGATACCAATCTTTGATGGGACAAACTATGCCTTTTATAAGGTTAGGATCGAAGCCTATCTTATTTCCCTCGGAGTAGATATATGGAGCTTTGTGTTGATACATTATGATGTCCCTCCCACATATGCAGACAGTAAAAAGGTATATGGAAATAATGCTAAATCTAGGAATGCCATTTTTTGACCTTAGTCAATCTGAACTTGTAAAACATATGCACTGTAACTCTTCTAAGTAAGTATGGGTAAATATCAATTAGAGTCATGAAGGAGATGATAAAGTCAAGAAATCCAAACTTAAAACCTTCGGAATGAGGTTTGAGAGCTTAATAATCAGTGAAGAGGAAAGCATAGTGTGAAAATTCAGTGATCCTGAATCCTACCACAACTATTGATTAAGTTTCTTCTATTTGTTAAGAAAATTGAACAAATTATATGTAGTTTCCTATGGTAAATATCGAAACTAATACACTACATCCTTCACAAAATAAATACTACGGAAGAAATAAAAAAAACCGTTATTTTTGGACCAATGTTGCTGGAAAAACCCAACTTGGGAAAACCGGTGCAACAACTAAGGGTTTTATTATTATACAATAGTAAATTTGAGTACAAATATATGGAAGATCAAATTCATCTTTCCATACAGAGAAAATGACTGAAAAATCTCTAGTGAGAAAACTCTCACTTCCACCAGTGATCTCACACTAACCTTAGCTTGAGAAGAGTTGCTCCCAGTTGCCTTTGCACTACCTCTTCGTCTCCCTATGCAAATCTGCGTCAGCCTTGCTGGGACCAATGTCTCTCTCACTCTGCTGATTAGTTGCTGCTCTGGAAACTCAATATTCTAGCTCTCCAAGCTCCCACTCTATCTCATGCTTTTGAAACTTGACTTCTGCTCAGCAAATATAGATCTCCCTCTGAATCTTTGCGTTACCTCTCTGCATTGTGTCAACCTCTCTATGGAGTAAGTTTTATCTCTATTATTCACTCATCAGACTGGAAAAAATTCCTTCCGGCCTTACTATCCCTACCCCTCTCTCACTGCTTCCAAACTATTGAATCACCTCGAGCAACACATAGTTGCTACTCTAGAGTTCGATTTCCCAGCAATATTGAATTCCTTGCTCCTCGAGTGTGTTCTCCAACCCTCATTGAATTTCTTCTTATAATCTCTCGTTGAGGCTTCAACAGCCAAGATTAAAAAATAATCGATGGCTAAGATTAACTAGAAATTGATCCATGTTTTCTTCTAGAAGATTCACACCATGACTTAATTAATACCCTTTAATTAACCAAATTTCCCAAATTTAGACTTAGGAACCATTAAAAAAAGTTAATTATTTTAATTAAGTCGTCTCTAGGTGTAACTTCCAGAAACAATTGCTAGGTTTGGAGAATACATATATTCCAGCCTCTCCACAAAATTTCGTAGCTAGAGCACATTCGATGCTACAAAAATCAACACTCTCTCTTAGCAAGGAATGTGTTCTAGTGTTGCAACCCACTGAAGCAACACCCTATCTTTGCACCACCTCCTGTTACACTGTTGATGTCTAGCTATTGTTACCCACCAACTACTGTGCAACTCTGATAAAATCTGCATCCGTGTTGTTGTTGAACTATTGCCAACACTGAATTTGCACTGCAACTCCCTCTCCATTTGTTGTTGTTGCAACTGCAACAACTGCAATGGAATATATCACCTAAGTCTTGGCTGCTGCTAGACTATGCACTTTCACTAAAGCCTCTATGCTACTGTTGACTCTTCTTTGTGTTATCTGCACTGTTGCCAACTCTGTGATGCCCAGTATCTGACCTGCTACTAGCTACTGCATCTATCACTCTGGCACCTGAATGCAACAACTTCCACTGATCCATATTGCTACTACATACTATGTGCTCCTATAAAAACATATTAATTCATGAGTTTGACCTCCTCAAGAATCATGCCCATCCTTTAGCTCTCTATGGCTAGAAAACCAAATCACGTCACATCTCTCCTAGAGGTATCTCAGTGACCATGGAAAATGCTTCCTCCAATTTGGAGGAGAGCCTGTCGATCGCTGTGGATGCCACCTGTTGATCCTACTTCTCCTCCTTGTCCTTCTTTCTGAGAGGACATTGAGTGTTATAGTGGCCAAGCTCAACACACTTGAAGCACTTAACCTTAGAAATGCCCTTCCTCCTCCTGCTCTTCTCCTACTTCCCCTTTGATGCAAGGGCCACATATTCATCTTCCTTTACTTGCTTCATTCCACTGTTGCTGCTACCACTGATGGTGCTCTTTACCAGATCTCACCTCATCTCCTCCTGCTATAGATCAGCCCACATATGATCCTAATCTGGTAGTTTTTCTCTGCTAAATATACTTTGGATCAAAACTTTCCATTCCTCAAAAACATTGTTAAGAGCTAATCGCACCAATTATGTGGGCAGGGGCGCTGACCCTAATGAAGTCAACTAGTCTTGGATATCCTGAAGCCTCATAAGGAATGGTTTATACACTCCCCTTTCTGCATCCTTGTGCATCTCAGCTTCTCCTCAAGATACATCTTTTGCTGCTCATAAGATCATTCGTACAACGTAGAAAGTGCTTCCCATATCTGTCAGTCAATATATTTTCCAGCTATCTAAGATACCACATGATCTCAAACCCCATCAAGGATCAACCTCTTTGCTTTTTCCATATCCTTGTTTTACTTCCTACGAAGATTTCCATTTGTGGGGAAAACTACCACACTATCGATATAAGTCTTAAGATCATGTTCATCTAGAAGGCAATATATTCTAGCCTTCTAGATCACATAGTTGGAGGCTCCCTCCAATCGATCTTGATCTCTCAACCCTGTTGATGCCATCTCTCTAAGACTATTGAATTCCTCCTCTTCCCCTCTGCACAAGCTTTGCCTAGCAATTCACACTCCCTTATGGAGTGACAAACTCTGCAGACAACTATTGTTGCTCTGTTAGGAAAATTTTAACTTCTTGGCTAGAAGTCACAGAGGAAATAATTCCCTCAAATATGTGTTCTTCCTTCCTCTTGACATTATTTGCAATAGAAAACTGTTGCAAAATCTGCATCCCAACTGAAGATCTGCTCTACAAGGGATATACAATTGCTCCCTTCCACCTCTAGTAAGATTTGATTTTAAAAATCCAATTTCTCCATCGACTCACACAAAGAAATAGAGTTTTCTTCAAAACTCTACCCTCTTGGCCCAAGGACTGCACTGCCTCTTAGGTTTTGAATTGTTCCCTATGCAGAAATTTGAACCTCCTTCTCCTCTTCTACTACTAAGCTCTTCGGCTTACAATCTATGCTCTGATACAATGTCAAAATTCGGTGATCTTGAATCCTACTGGAGCTACTGATTAAGTTTCTTCTATTTACAAAATATTTGCAGTTTCCTACAGAAAATATCGAAACTAATACAACAAAGCCTTCACAAAAAAAATACTTCGGAAGAAATAAAAACATAGGAAGAATAGATGCACACACACAATAGACATCGTTAATTTTGGACCAATGTCCTCAGAAAAGCCCAACTTAGGAAAATTGGTGCAGCAGCTGAGGGTTTTTTTATTATGTAGTAGTAAATCTTAGTACAAACCTATGGAAAATCAAATATAGCTTTCCATATAGAGAAAATGTCTGAAAAATGTCTAGTGAGAGAAATCTCACTTCCACTAGTGATCCAAAACTGACCTTAGCTCAATATGAGCTTCTCCTAGCTACCTTTGCATTGCCTCTATCTCACCCTACGAAGATCTGCATCAACGTTTCTAGGACCAGCGTCTCTCTCACTCTATTGATCAGCTGCTTCTATGGAAACTCGATCTTCTAGCTCTTTGGGCTCCCACTCTGGCTCCTAACTTTGAAACTCAACTTCTCTCCAAAAAATACAGATCTCCCTCTGAAGCTCTGCGCTACCTCTCTGTGGAATACATTGTCTCTCTGCTATGCACTCACTGAACTAGAAAAACTTCCTTCCAACCTGTTGTGCCCTACAACAACCCCCCATTTCATATCATTATTATCCCAAAGCTATAATATGAAATGGGTCCCTTTTAATTGGTATCAACTTAGTTTTATTCAAAAAGGTCCGAAAAAATAAAATTAAGCATTACCAAAAAAAAAATTCGAATAAACCAATCAAAAGCCTTACACATAAATGATTAATCTTTTTTCATTGCGATAAAGCGATCACAAGATCGCATATCACAATGACAAAGGGAACACAACTTAAGGACCCATTGGTTTTCTCCAATGTGAAATCGCAATCAGATATCGGCGATAATAAACTAGCACAATAAAGCTCCCTTTTGCTCCGATGCGATGCGATATCGCTATTGGATATCGGTGATAATGAACTAAGCGCAATAAAGCTCCCTTTTGCTCCGATGCGATGCGATATCGCTATCAGCGATCGGCAATTGACTATGCATGCTTTTAAACTACCCCACTCGCTACTCCCGATGCGATGCAATATCGCTATCGGCGATCGGGGATTCCAAATGGAACCAATATAACGATTTATGATTTCCCCCGACGCCCGATTGCGATAAAGCCAAAAAGCGCAGATTTCAAAGGAAATCTTAAAGCGGGTTTAATACGATTTATTCGTATTTAAGGCCTTATCTTCCGAAGATCCATTCATCTGCGCTTAACTGCCAAAACACCCAAGGCACGCTTCAAATAAATAATTCAGCCATTTAATGAAACAGTAAGCCTAAGATCTTTTTACAGATTATATCTGAGGCCACCTTAAGTCAATCATTCGCCATGCATTCATCGATATATATCTCAGTCATATTCGATTTACGCTATCATTTTCTGTATTACGTCCATTATCATCTCTATGCAGAATTCTTCCGAAGTAACAGATTTAAGCAAAATGGGGAAGAAGTCCAAGAAAACCACAGTGGCTTCCACTTCGCCGGCCACAGGGCAACCTGTCGTTGATCCAAGAACTAAAAAGAAAGGGCTAATATCGGACACTACATGCCTAGGACTTGTCAGAACTACTTGGCAAGGAACCTATAATTTGATCGAAGCCGAAGAGCCAAGGGTCACAGCAATACAAGTCTCAGCTAACAGCACTAGTAAATCCGAGGCTAATCTAAGCGATTTAGCCAACTCTTTTCTTCATCGAATAGCAGCTCGGGAGCAAATCCTCCCATATACAGATTTGGTTAGATGGGCGAATCAGGAAATCCCAGTTACCGACAGAACTTTCAGCACCACAGATGGGAGAATTTTCGATTCCTTTCGAGCCGAGGATTTAGGGCAAATGTATCATTTACCGGTGGCAGAGAAGAAATATAATATGGCATTCCTAGAGAAATTTCGAACTGAGAATGAGACTGAATCTAAACCCATTCGAGGTTGGAGACAAAATCCAGCAAAGCACAAGCACGAATCTTCAGGTAAGTACTCGGTCGATTCTCTATGCTCTCCTTATTGCTATGCTGGGATAATGATGTGCAAATTGTGGGGATTACATGATTCCGCCAATTTTACCATAGAAATGGTCCCCTTAATGGTGGCGGCATGTAGTGGTGAAATAATGGATTGGGCAGATATACTGTCTGATAAGTTAGCATCCACAATTCTTGAGTTTAGATTCAACTCCCGCGTCACTGAAAGGTTCATTCCCCCATTTTACTACAGTGCTTGTGTATTAGATGTCCTGTGTTTTAATTCTGAATTTCCCGTGCTCGGATGGAGGTGGACGTCGCAAGAACCCGCACCCATTCACATATACCATCAAAATTTGTGGAAGACCAACTACAAACACCATTTGTATAAAATCTGCAACGGCTTCATGTTGCCCATTCATTATTCTATTTTCAATAAGCCTGCCCCTAAGATTTCCTACCAAGTAGGGATTGATTTAACATCCATAGGAAGCTGGTTCGGGGAGGAAAAGTTCACTTATATCAGAGTTTTTGGCAATCAAGCCAAGCCCCACGTTCTTCCTCTATACATCCCTGATAAACTACTTGCCAGAGAAATAGCCTATCAGATCATCTCTGATGGGGTTACACAAACTTTGAAGAAAGCTAAAAAGCACGTCTGGCCCTCTTTTCCTTTGAGAATTGGTATCTACACTCTGCATGATTTCAAACATGCAGAGAAAGAAGCTGAGAAAATAAACTCATTAACCCTGGCAATTCTACCGAGCAGGCGATTTGATCCAAACAAAGTCTCCTATAATGCACTCGAACAGGCCAAATTGACCAAGTTCGAGCATAAAGAAGACAGATTTGAGGACTTGTTCGCATCGGCCAAGTCAATATATCAAGTTAAATCGCTCGCCATACTTGAATACAATGATGAGGGACTAGTTGAATTCAACAGACTTAGAGAGCAAAGGTTGCAAACTCTGCCTCTAGATCTGTTAGCAACGACTCCAACAATAGAATCAAGCGAGCCTAAGCAGCGATTGATAAAGAACCTCCTGTTACATAAAGCAACAGGAGGAAGTGCATGAGCAAAGACAAGAAGAGACCCGGGTGAAAGAGCAAGAACAGAGCAGTTTAAATACAAAAAAAGATACACAGATTGATCCGAAATTGCTCTAGGAATGGCAGCAATTTAATTCGATCATCGGCAATCTGGAATGCTCTAAAGATTACGAGACTTCAAAAGAGGTCAATACACAAGAGGCGACTTCAAAGCAGGTTTCAAGTGAAACCAACGACCCACCCAAATCAAAAGAAGTGGAAATAATACCAAAGGATCCTTCCAGCGAAGTTATTTTACAGATTGAAGAGATTCCTACCTTGGATGTCTTCTATAGCCCAAGGCATAAAGTCGTAGTGAAATGACAGAGAAAGAGGAGAAGGACTGATCAACCTTCTTTATTCCCAGAACAAACAGTAGCAGGCAATGTGCTATGGAAAGAGGAATTTGACCCCTCTGATGATTTGACAAAGCTATCGCAATATGCTGGAGCTTATTCGGCAGCGACAATAGACAAAGCATTGGAGGTGAGCAGTTTATTGAAGACAAAAGATCAGGATATCTTTTCGCTACAGGAACAATTATCGGAAGCGCAGCAAAAGGAAGAGCAGGCATAACAGCAATTTCTAGTACAGCAACAAATAAACAATCAGCTGACTAAACAATTGTAGGAAGAAAAACAGAGGATTGACAACAGTGCAGTCCAAAAGAAAAATGAGCTATCGGAGGCATTGGCGCAACTAAAAGCATCAAATGAACAAATGCTAAAATCCAAAGATGAGCAGATCGCTCAATTATCAGCTCAACTTGAGAAAATAAAAAAGCTCCCACAGATAGATGAGTTTAAAGCAGAGGCATTTCAATTAAACAAAGGATTGATAAATTAGATGAAGCTTTTGTGTCAGCAAATTACCCAGGCATAACCATTATGCGACTTAGCGACATCCATAAGTGAGAAAGTAGAAAAGGAAAGGAAAGATTTGGATCAAGCCGAAGAAACATTGACAAATTTTCTAGAATGGCAAGATACCGATTAGGGACAGGCAGCTAACCTACCAAGGATTCTAGAATCGCACAAAAAAATATTATTTACAGAATGGAAATCTCAATTAATGAAGGCAGAAAGAGCGATTTCAAGATGCAAGACAACCACTAGTAATTTGGTTGAATTGGTTAATAATACTCTTTACTTGTCTAACATGATTTCTCAATGTACTCCAGGCCAATTAACAGCGACGAAGATATTGGAGCAGTCATGTTACCCAGAGCTGGAGAAAAATGGAAGGTTAATTGCGGGAATTAACAGCTTGACATGGGATGCCTATTGGTTCTTTTTAGAGAAGCCACACAGCTAGAGAGCCGCCCTCAAATGCCTCATAGACGCGATCAGGTATATTATCCCCGATATTCAGGATGCCACCTTTGCTACCCAACTCAGTGCTCGCCTCAACAAACCACCTGAAGTGGAGCGAATGCTTGCGATAAGCCAGCTCAGGTTTAAAGGAAAACAGCCTGAGTGATGATTCACATCGCCGACTACCAGATCGCTGCCAAGAAGATAGATATTATTAATTGATGCCAATTAAGTAGGATTTTGTTTTCATAGATTTTTAGTTTAGTAGTATTTATAGACCCTTTCATGCATTTAGAAAGGGTCGTAAAGTTTTATATATGACTTAAACCCTGAAGTTGCACTATTGTACTTCAGGGATATTCTTTTATGAAACTGGACCAATCGTTCTGATTTTGACAAGGAAGCTTTTATACAAATGTGCACTACTGTCTTTGTTTGAAATCATTTCTGCGTTGAAGGAAGAATATCAAATAGCGATTGATATTGGGATTGATTAACAGCTCATATGGTACTATTATCTATGTCTGGACTCATTCTTGTTATATGAATTGTCATTTGATCGCTCTTGCTATTATTGCATATATATATATATATATATATATGTGTGTGTGTGTGTGTGTGTGTTGTGTGTGTGGTGTGTGTGTGTTTAACAGCATCCTTTATGCATTCCACTATTGGCTGTTTATAGTATGCTTTTCTTCCAATCATGTATGTATCGATGATATAAATGATAAATGCAGTAATATTGTGTTAATCACTTTGTTTAACTATTTAGATGAAATAATCTTTGAATGAATGAATATCTATGTTTATTTTACAGAGTCATCTACATGCCTGTCAATAGACAAAGATCATTAAACGCTACATTTACAAAGAATAATTGTTCCCGAGATTAGTATTAGTTCTCTTATTTTGTTGATATATTAAGTTATTCACCTATCATTAGAACCGACAACCCATCACTCATCCACCCCTTTTATTCATTATTGGGAAACTGGTCCCATTATATCCAGTCGGAGCCACCATCCCAAACGGAAAAGGAGTTGTATTAAGGTCTGGACCGGGTGGTTATCCCCCAATGTTGTTGCAGTGATTTTTGAGGCCTCAACATTTCTGGCGCTAGAAGAAGGGCCATCCGCTATGAATGGCGAGTAAGCCAAAACCTACAAACCATTCAAAGAGTAACTCACCCTCCGCCTCTCCTCGGACCTCTCATTGGCACCCTGAATCATCAGTATCGAGACGAGACGAGGAAGAATCAACCACTACTGCTCAACTTCATCATACTTCAGAACACTTAAGTCCGGAGTCCCCTGAAGTTCAATCTATCATCCAGAAACTTCAAGGCTTCTCGATTTCACCTCCTAGATTTGAAGTATCACAAGGCAGTCAAACTTCGCAATTCCACTTACCTCCTCACCTTACCAGACTTCAAAGCGAAAAACTAGGTATTGAACCACCTGAGTTTCCTTTGCCTGAAAGGAAAAGGATTAAAAAGAGCACTGAAGGTTCTGGTAGTGAAATCTTTTCTCCATCATCTTCCATTTCATCATCACCTGTGCGAAGTCAAACACCCACTTCACCACTACATATTGTTGTTCACCAAGGGACTTCACCTCCAACATCACAATCTTTTTAGTCTTCATTTCCACCTCCCCCTCAAGCACCTGGAACACCACAGGCAATCGCTGGTACTCCTAAAATGGCTCAAAGACCATGGAGAAGTCTTGGTGTTGTCACCATGCCTGCGCCTCTACATCCATTACCCGATTACCCTGAGAAATGGTTGCCAAAGTTCAATCCAGATGCTAGAATGTCAACAGAAGAACACATAAATAATTTTATGTTGTCAGTCAATTTGAAGGGAGTAACAGAAGAAGATGTTGTAGTCAGATTGTTCCCTTATACATTACAAGGATCAGCAGGATCCTGGTATTTTTCCTTACCTCCTGGATCCATCACTAGTTGGAATATCTTTCAGGAATAGTTTCTTACCAAATATGGCGATGATAGATCCTTGGCTACACTCGTCCATGACCTTTCCAATCTAAGGATCGAATCAAGAGAACCCATTAAGGAGTTTAACTCCCGATTTAACAAACTCTTGAACAAGATCCCTACCGATGATAAGCCAAGCGAACAAGTTAGAAGCGAGTGGTATATTACAGCCTTACCCTCAAACATAGCCATTTTTGTGGATAGGGCTAAACAACCTACATTGGCCGAAAACATGAAAGAAACCCTCGCTGTCGAAAAGAGTGTAATCGCCTTGGAAAATAAAACTGCTCTAGAGGAACGAAAATCCAAAAAAGTGTCCTTTAAGGATGATTCAAAGAAAAAGATCACTAAGGATCCATACGACATGGAGGGCTTTCAAAAAGTCCTTAAAACCATGTCAAACGAAATGGTTGAGATTAAGAAACAAGTAGAAGAGTCCTCAACAAAGAAACCTTATAGGAATTTCAAAAAACTTGAGTCCAAGCCTCCAAATGTCATATCTTATGCAGATTCGGATCCTGAGGAAGAAGAAGAAGAAGAAACAATTACACCATCTGAAGAATTATAAGAAGAGGAAGTCGTTGAATGCCACGGGATGTGGGACTTCATACTCCCTAATTCTGATACTGACGCTGAGCAAGAAGCCTTTCCCGTGACTACAAGGAGTAAAGCTACTCCCGAACCTGTTCAAGCCAATTCAAAGAAAAGGAGTGCTGGTACCAATACTACAAAGGAAAAGGTACCCACAAGGAAGCCAGCCGCAACAGTATCTCAGAATCAGCCGTCATCCTCCAATATACCTTCATCATCTAAGACATTGGTAGTATCTGATTCGATGGACTATAATATTGTTGATGACATGAATAAAAATAAGGCAAACATCACCATGTTTGAACTTAGTAAATTAAAGCACCAACAAAAATTACTTCTCAAAGAACTTAATGCAGTTCCTTCTTCACCTCTTTCCAGTATTAAAGCTGCAAGCGATTCAGGACAACCACCTTCTGGTAGAGTTGAGGCAACTAATACAATTCTGATTGGAGATAGATCAAATTCCCATACTCCTCCTTTCCTCTTAACATATGAAATTTACAATCGAAATCTACATAACTGCTTAATTGACTTTGGGGCATCATCTAATATAATGCCTGCTTCAGTTTGTTCTAAACTGAACATAGAACCCCAGAAATATTCAATTCATATTGTGCAGTTAGATAGAACTAAAGTTCAAGTTTTAGGGGAAATAAACTCTATTACATTCAGGTTATCGGCAGATCCACGAATAGTCCAAAGGATTGATATCCTAGTCGTCGATATACCTGAGTTCTATGGGTTAATTTTAAGCAGGGATTGGTCAGAAAAGCTCCATGGGTATATTTCCACCGATTGGTCCCACATGTGGCTCCCCTATAAAGGCAAGCCGAATCAAATAAAGATCGATCGGGAGAAACATATGACCCACACTGTTACAAAATTTGAACAAGAAAATCAACCAGTCGCGTTCAACAACAATATCCTAGGAAATTATTCTTATGAGTCATTTTTTGGCAGTTATATTGCCCAACCATCTCCTTTCTCAGTTAACAATTTCGCATCGCAAATTGAAAATTTTTCGCAGACCGACATGTCTAAATGTGTTAATATTACTGAGAATGTTGTAACAAAGATTGTAGATAATTCTTTATTTTGGTCTTTATATTTTGATGGGTCCAAGTCTAGTGAAGGATCAGGAGCAGGATGTATTTTGGTTAGCCCACAAGGAGAAAAAACAATGTTGTCCTGCAGGCTAGATTTTGAATGCACCAATAACACAGCTGAGTACGAAGCATTAGTCCAAGGATTATATAAAGCGTATGGCCTCAAAGTCCAATACTTGAAAGTGTTTGGAGATTCTGAGATTATTGTAAAACAGGTAAGGAATACAATTCATTGCCTTTTGAACCATCTCAAACATTATCAATCGCTAGTACAAGAACTCACCTCCCACCTTTTATCATTCAATATTTCTTCCATTCCCAGGTCTCAAAATTCAGCAGCCGACTTACTAGCCAATGTCACTTCCAAGCTCCTCCCTTCCGAAGACTATAGCCTAGATAGATTTTCAGTAGAATTGCTTTTTAGGCCATCAATTCCTGATAATGTAACTAATTGGAGAGTATTCAACCACGATGAAGACATTTTACAGTTCTTAACCTCCGAAAAATCCTATGATAATCAAATCATTGAGGAAGACGAACATGATATTGAAATGCGAGGTAAACATGAAGAAAACTCAATCCCAAAGCTTGTGGTGAAGCTTGAGGATCTTTACGATATTAAAGACAGGTTTAAACCTGTGTCCAATACGAAGCTCTAGAGCTCTACCTTAAGGTTTGAACTGATAAACCTTGGCACTGAACAAACTCCTCAAAACATTAATTTAGGATTAGGACTTTCCATGGAGGAAAAGGAAGCATTCCTTAGACTGTTACGCAAAAATAAACATGTTTTTGCTTGGAAATATTACGATCTAAAAACGTATGATACATCCATTATCCAGCACACTATTCTGATGCTTCTCGAACAGAAACCAGTTCAACAAAAGTTGAGAAAAATACATCCAAACTTAGAGAGTCAAATAAAATCGAAACTCAATAAACTCTTGAAAGCTAAGATTATTTTTCCCGTTCGGCACTCAAACTGGGTCTCCAATATGGTACCAGTCAGAAAGAAAAATGGCGACATAAGGATTTGTATTGATTTCATAAATTTAAATAAGGCGAGTTTAAAAGACAACTTCCCATTACCCACTATGGAGCAGATACTCCAATCAGTGGTAGGCTCAGAGTTAATGTCCTTTTTGGACGGTTTTTCAGGATATAATCAAATTTTGGTCCATCCTGATGACCGACTCAAAACCACATTCAGAACAAAATGGGGAATGTATGCATATCAGAAAATGTCTTTCGGACTTATTAATGCAGGAGCCACTTTTCAAAGAGCAATGGATATCGCTTTCAAAGGATTAATTAACAGAACAGTAGTCGTCTACTTAGATGATATTACTGTATTTTTTAAAGATAGATCCAATGACTTGCATGATTTAAATTAAATCTTTCAACGCTTTAAGAAATATGGTATTTCTCTTAACCCTAAAAAATCCTTTTTCGCTCTTGATCAAGGCAAGCTCCTAGGCTTTATTGTTTCTAAAGATGGCATTTATATTGATCCAGACAGGATTAAAGAAATCTCTGAAATCCCTTTTCCTCACAATAAGAAATCCATGCAGTCATTTTTAGGCCAAATCAATTTTGTTAAGAGATTCGCTCCAGACTTTTCTCAAATCATTTTGCCACTTCAAACTATGATTAAGAAAAAATCAGTCTTTAAGTGGGGATCGGCAGAAAAGGAAGCGTTTGAATTAATCAAACAATCAATAATCAATGCCCCCGCTCTGAATACTCCAAATTTTTCTAATCATTTTACATTGTATACCATCGCATCTGATTTCTCTTATGCTGCAGTACTCACACAGATCAACAATCACAATTTGGAAGCACCCATTTCATTCTATAGTTCAAATCTTTAGGGTGCTAAACTAAACTACTCCGAAGTAGAAAAACAATCCTTTGTTGTATATAAAGTTGTTAAACATTACAAACCATTCCTTTTAAAATCCCATACAAAAGTTATAGTTCTTTTCTCTTCAGTAAGGCAACTATTAATCCAAAGAGAATTGGGAGAAAAAAGGGCAAACTGGGTAACAACACTTCAAGAATACGACCTAGAAATCAAGCCAGCAAAGATTGTTAGAGGCCAAGGTTTTTGCAGGTTGTT
>APFE031444840.1:46515-91103 GCA_000404065.3 Pinus taeda
TTTCAGAAGATGTGGCTTGGACCATTTCAGATCTGTGAAAAGATAGGCCATTCGACCTTCATATTACAAGATTTATTAGGGTTGAGAGATTCTCTCCCTATTAATGGCCTTATCTTAAAAAAAATCTTCAATTGAGGAGGTAACCCCTTCTCCTTTTAATAGCATTTTTGAAGTTTGTAGGAGCATCAAAAAATAAAGTTGTGAGGTATCTTCCATTGACCTTTGTTGTACTTAAAGAGTTGTTCAAAACAAGTAGTGTGATATTTACTTTTAAAATAATAGAAGTCTTAAACAAAAGGAATAATTTCTAGGAAATTAGATATAATTGCATTCTGAAACTACACTGCAATCTTAGTGAACCCCTCTCAAAGTTTATAAATATTGTAAATCTTTTTAGATTTTTAAATTGGTCACAAGAAGGTTATCAATATCAAAATAGAAACTAATCCAATTTCAGCATCTCCAACTCTTACCTTGTCATCCATTTACTCTTAAGGAGGAAATTGTCTATCCCACTCACCAAAGCTTGTGATTACTCAGAATGTAATTCCAAGAATACTGGATATAAAAGATAAGAGGTCTTATTACAAGCCTGCTTACCATGTTCATAGGGAAATATTTTAGCCGACATTACCAATACTGCATACTAAAACAAGGTAATGGCTTCAATTGTAAGACAAGGGGTCTCATCACAAGCCAGCTTGTTCGGTTAGATTACTACCAGTGAATGGCATTGTCACTTAGCTGGCCACCAAACCAGGGCAATGGATTTTTATCTTACGAAATAACAGAAAATGGAAAAGAAATGCAAAATGTGAAAAACATGTTTTGAATTCATTCTGTTAATCATACTCTAAGGTGAATGGGACAATAGACAATGACATGGTTAAAAGGTATCCCTGTCGAAACTATGAACGTTTGCTGGCAGCAGAGGCTCTACCTATGAGAAAGGAGTTAATTTTAAAAGCTGATTTGGAAAGTTTTTTTGTTTTATCATTATCAACCAATAGAGGCCAATTTAAAATTTAAAATGTATCTAATTTTAAACCAGAGAGGGAATTAGCAAAGAAAGTTTCATTTTGTTTGGAATGCAACTATACCTAGTTATATTAGTATTTTCCCCTTTGATAAAAATTCTATTTTGAAAAAGTTTAAGTATTTCCATACTTTTCAGAGATAATTGTTTCTTCCAGCGAATCGCCAATTTTTGTGCCCTACAACAACCCCCCATTTCATATCATTATTATCCCAAAGCTATAATATGAAATGGGTCCCTTTTAATTTTGATTTTAATTGGTATCAACTTAGTTTTATTCAAAAAGGTCCGAAAAAATAAAATTAAGCATTACCAAAAAACATTTTCGAATAAACCAATCAAAAGCCTTACACATAAATGATTAATCTTTTGTCATTGCGATAAAGCGATCGCAAGATTGCATATCGCAATGACAAAGGGAACACAACTTAAGGACCCATTGGTTTTCTCCGATGTGAAATTGCAATCAGATATCGGCGATAATAAACTAGCGCAATAAAGCTCCATTTTTCTCTGATGTGATGTGATATCACTATTGGATATCGGCGATAATGAACTAAGCACAATAAAGCTCCCTTTCGCTCTGATGCGATGCGATATCGCTATCAGCGATCGGCAATTGACTATGCATGCTTTTAAACTGCCCCACTCGCTACTCCCGACACGATGCGATATCGCTATCGGCGATCGGGGATTCCAAATGGAACCAATATAACGATTTATGATTTCCCGTGACGCCCGATTGCGATAAAGCCAAAAAGCACAGATTTCAAAGGAAATCTTAAAGCGGGTTTAATACGATTTATTCGTATTTAAGGCCTTATCTTCCGAAGAGCCATTCAACCGTGCTTAACCGCCAAAACACCCAAGGCACGCTTCAAATAAATCATTTGGCCATTAATCGAATTGACGGGCATTGATAGGATTGACAGGTCTTAACGGCCATTTAATGAAACAGTAAGACTGAGATCTTTTTACAGATTTTATCCGAGGCCACCTTAAGTCAATCATTCGCCATGCATTCATCGATATATATCTCAGATATATTCGATTTACGCTATCATTTTCTGTATTACGTCCATTATCATCTCTGTGTAGAATTCTTCCGAAGTAATAGATTTAAGCAAAATGGGGAAGAAGTCCAAGAAAACCACAATGGATTCCGCTTCGCCGGCCACAGGGCAACCTGTCGTTGATCCAAGCACTAAAAAGAAAGGGCTAATATCGGACACTACATGCCTAGGACTTGTCAGAACTACTTGGCAGGGCACCTATAATTTGATCGAAGCCGAAGAGCCAAGGGTGATAGCAATACAAGTCTCAGCTGACAGCACTAGCAAATCCGAGGCTAATCTAAGTGATTTAGCCAACTGTTTTCTTCATCGAATAGTGGCTCGGGAGCAAATCCTCCCATATACAGATGTGGTTAGATGGGCGATTCAGGAAATCCCAATTACCGACAGAACTTTCAGCACCACAGATGGGAGAATTTTCGATTCCTTTCGAGCCGAGGATTTAAGGCAAATGTATCATTTACTGGTGGCAGAGAAGAAATATAACACGACATTCCTGGAGAAATTCCGAGCTGAGAATGAGACTGAATCCGAACCCATTCGAGGTTGGAGACAAAATCCAGCAAAGCACAAGCACGAATCTTTGGGTAAGTACTCGGTCGATTCTCTATGCTCTCCTTATTGCTATGCTGGGATAATGATGTGCAGATTGTGGGGATTACATGATTCCGCCAATTTTACCATAGAAATAGTCCCCTTAATGGAGGCGGTATGTAGTGGTGAAATAATGGATTGGTCAGATATATTGTTCGATAAGTTAGCATCCACAATTCTTGAGTTTAGATTCAACTCCCGCGTCACTGAAAGGTTCATTCCCCCATTTTACTACAGCACCTATGTATTAAATGTCCTGTGTTTTAATTCTGAATTTCCCGTGCTCGGATGGAGGTGGACGTCGCAAGACCCCGCACCCGTTCACATATACCATCAAAATTTGTGGAATACCAACTACAAACACCATTTGTATCAAATCTGCAACGGCTTCATGTTGCCCATTCATTATTCTATTTTCAATAAGTCTGCCCCTAAGATTTCCTACCAAGCAGGGATTGATTTAACATCCATAGGAAGTTGGTTCGGGAAGGAAAAGTTCACTTATATTAGAGTTTTTGGCAGTCAAGCCAAGCCCCACGTTCTTCCTCTATACATCCTTGATAAACTACTGGCCAGAGAAATAGCCTATCAAATCATCTCCGATGGGGTTACACAAACTCTGAAGAAAGCTAAAAAGCACGTCTGGCCCTCTTTTCCTTTGAGAATTGGTATCTACACTCTGCATGATTTCAAACATGCAGAGAAAGAAGCTGAGAAAATAAACTCATTAACCCTGGCAGCTCTACCGAGCAGGCGATTTGATCCAAACAAAGTCGCCTATAATGCACTCGAACAGGCCAAATTGACCAAGTTCGAGCATAAATAAGACATATTTGAGGACTTGTTCGCATCGGCCGAGTCAATATATCAAGTTAAATCACTCGCCATACTTGAATACAATGATGAGGGACTAGTTGAATTCAACAGACTTAGAGAGCAGAGGTTGCAAACTCTGCCTCTAGATCTGTTAGCAATGACTCCAACAACAGAATCAAGCAAGCCTGAGTAGCGACTTGATAAAGAACCTCCTGTTACATCAAAGCAACAAGAGGAAGTGCATGAGCAAAGACAAGAAGAGACCCAGGCGAAAGGGAAAGAACAGAGCAGTTTAAATACAAATAAGGATACACAGATTGATCCGAAATTGCTCCAGGAATGGCAGCAATTTAATTCGATCATCGGCAATCTGGAATGCTCTAAAGATGACGAGACTTCAAAAGAGGTCAATACACAAGAGGCGACTTCAAAGCAGGTTTCAGGTGAAACCAACGACCCACCCAAATCAAAAGAAGTGGAAATAATCCCAAAGGATCCTTCCGACGAATTTATTTTACAGATTGAAGAGATTCCTCCCTTGGATGTCTTCTATAGCCCAAGGCATAAAGCTGTAGTGAAACAACAGAGGAAGAGGAGAAGGACTGATCAACCTTCTTTATTCCTAGAACAAACAGTAACGGGCAATGTGCTATGGAAAGAGGAATTTGACCCCTCTGATGATTAAATAAAGCTATCGAAATATGTTGGAGCTTATTCGGCAGCGACAATAGACAAAGCATTGGAGGTGAGCAGTTTATTGAAGGCAAAAGATCATGATATTTTTTCGCTACAGGCACAATTATCGGAGGCGCAGCAAAAGGTAGAGCAGGCAGAACAACAATTGCTAGTACAACAAATAAACAATCAGCTGACTAAACAATTGCAGGAAGAAAAACAGAGGATTGACGACAGTGCAGTCCAAAAGAAAAAGGAGCTATCGGAGGCATTGGCACAACTAAAAGCATGAAATGAACAAATGCTAAAATCCAAAGATGAGCAGATCGCTCAATGATCAGCTCAAATTGAGCAAACAAAAAAGCTCCCACAGATAGATGAGTTTAAAGCAGAGGCATTTCAATTAAACAAAGGATTGATAAATCAGATGAAGCTTTTGTGTCAGCAAATTACCCAGGCAGAACCATTATGCGACTTAGTGACATCCATGAGTGAGAAAGTAGAAAAGGCAAGGACGGATTTGGATCAAGCCAAAGAAATATTGACAAATTTTCTGGAATGGAGGGATACTGATCAGGGACAAGCAGCTAACCTACCAAGGATTCTAGAATCGCACAAAGAAATATTATTTACAGAATGGCAATCTCAGTTAATGAAGGCAGAAAGAGTGATTTCAAGATGCAAGACAACCACTAGTAATTTGGTTGAATTGGTTAATAATACTCTTTACTTGTCTAACATGATTTCTCAATGTACTCCAGGCCAATTAACAGCGACGAAGATATTGGAGCAGTCATGTTACTCAGAGCTGGAGAAAAATGGAAGGTTAATTGTGGGAATTAACAGCTTGACATGGGATGCCTATTGGTTCTTTTTAGTGAAGCCGCACAGCCAGAGAGCTGCCCTCAAATGACTGACAGATGCGATCGGGTATATTATCCCCGATATTCAGGATGCCACCTTTGCTGCCCAACTCAATTCTCGCCTCAACAGACCACCCGAAGTGGAGCCAATGCTTGCGATAAGCCAGCTCAGGTTTAAAGGCAAACAGCCTAAGTGATGATTCACATCGCCGACTGCCAGATCGCTGCCAAGAAGATAGATATTATTAATTGATGCCAATTAATTAGGATTTTGTTTTCATAGATTTTTAGTTTAGTAGTATTTATAGACCCTTTCATGCATTTAGAAAGGGTCGTAAAGTTTTATATATGACTTAAACCCTGAAGTTGCACTATTGTACTTCAAGGATATTCTTTTATGAAACTAGACCAATCGTTCTGATTTTGACAAGGAAGCTTTTATACAAATGTGCACTACTGTCTTTGTTTGAAAGCATTTCTGCGTTGAAGGAAGAATATCAAATAGCGATTGATATTGGGATTGGTTAACAGCTCATATGGTACTATTATCTATGTCTGGACTCATTCTTGTTATATGAATTGTCATTTGATCACTCTTGCTATTATCGCATATATATATGTGTTTTAACAGCATCCTTTATGCATTCCACTATTGGTTGTTTATAGTATGTTGTTCTTCCAATCATGTATGTATCGATGATATAAATGATAAATGCAGTAATCTTGTGTTAATCACTTTGTTTAACTATTTAGATGAAGTAATCTTTGAATGAATGAATATCTATGTTTATTTTACAGATTCATCTACATGCCTGTCAATAGATAAAGATCATTAAACGCTGCATTTACAAAGAATGATTGTTCCTGGGATTAGTATTAGTTCTCTTATTTTGTTGATAGATTAAGTTATTCGCCTATCATTAGAACAGACAACCCATCACTCATCCACCCCTTTTATTCATTATTGGGAAACTGGTCCCATTATATCCAGTCGGAGCCACCATCCCAAACATAAAAGGAGTTGTATTAAGGTCCGGACCGGGTGGTTATCCCCCAATGTTGTTGCAGTGATTTTCGAGGCCTCAACACAACCTTACTTTCCATGCCTCTCTCTCACTGCCTCAAAACTACTGAATCAACTCTGGAAACACACAGCGACTACTCTGGAGTTCAATTTCCTAGTAATGTTGAATTCCTTGCTCGTCGAGTATGTTCTCCAACCCGCCATCGAATTGATTCTTATAATATCTTGTTGATGCTGCAACGACCAAGATTAAAACATAATCGATGGCTTAGATTAACTAGAAATCGATCCATGTCTTCTTCTAGAATATTCTTGTTGATTTGGGGTATCATCCGATGTACTCTAGCCGCAAAATTTGGTGGAGAGGTTGGGGCACACGAGATATCCAATACCCAGAAAGGGTTTGGGCAAATTCTAAACAGATCAATAGATATTAAAATAATTAATATTTTTAATGGAGTCCCTAAGTCTGAACTTAGGGAAAATAAATATTAATGTGTATTAATATGAATCTATGTTAGAGTGGTCCAAAAGACATGGATCAAGTCAGATCCAATCTTAGCCATTAATTAGGGACTTAATATTGGTCATTGATATGTCAACAGGAAAAGTATAAGAGGAGGATTGAGGGTCACATGGAGAACACACCAGAGTGATCAATCATTCTATTCTCTAGAGCGGGGTTTGCTAAGACAGATAGAATCAGTGATCGGGAGAGTTGCTAAGGGGCATTGAGTACAGAGAGATAGAGAGGAAGAGATAGTGTCAGGATAGCAGCCATAGAGAGAGAGACGAGAGCAGCCAGTGCTCACGCAAGGCCACGCAGAGAGAGCTAAGTGTTGCGTAGAGCACCGGAGGGGCCAACGTAGCTGATGCAGAGGCTCAGAGAGCTGACGTAGGACCTCCTGCGGCTTATGCAGGCCAAGATAGGCTAACGCAGTGCCAGCGCTAGGCTAGGAGAGGCTGACGCAATCCATATTGGGCAGACGCTGGGGTTTCTGGGAAAATTGGTGTTGAGTAGTTGCCGGAAGGATTATTCGAGGTTTAAGCCCATAGATTTGTCAAAAACGGAGAGGTATTACTACTAAGGAAATTCTCTAGTTTTGGCACCCAGATTTTACTCTGAAATTTCTTAATAAGAAAACCCTCAGATAGCTGCACCAGTTTTCGCACATTGGGTTTTTCGAGGGACATTAGTCCAAAAATAATGGTGTCATGTGGTGTGTATGTTCTTGTTTCTTTTAGTTACTGATCTATAATATGTTGAGCATGTACTGGTGTTTATTTTCATTATTTACTTTGTAAATAACTTGTTAAGGAAAAATAACAAGTAGGTAGGAATAAATCATAAAAAGTGCATGAAGGGTTTCTAACTAAGTAAACTTAGAAACTTCAACATGGTATCAGAGAGTGATTGGAGATCATAGGAGGACTAAAAGACATCATCTGAGTAGAGCAATAGCAACAAAGAACAGTTTTCCCAAGGTGACAGAAGTTGTTTTTAGCAGCACAGAAGCCAAGGAGTGTGACACAGAGCCAGCGAAGGTCACGCAGAGGAAGTTGGAAGATGGGTAGAGCCTCAGAGAGGCTAGCGTTGCTGAAAAAGAGGGTATTAGAAGGCTAACGCATGCCCATCCAGGTTGACATGGGGCCAGCATGAGGTAGAGAGGGGTTGACGCAATTCACAAAGAGGCAGTTGTTGGAGTCTAGAAGGCTGCAGAAATATTGTAGAGTGGAGTTGGTGAGGTACTCAGAACAGTACCTAATAGAACAAGGCAAGAGGAGTTGTTACATAGGGTATCTAGCTAAGGAACCTAGATCAACTTTGTAATTGCACAAGATGATCATAGTAGGGGGAATCTCGACAAGCGATAAAAGGATTTCCATGAGGGAAATCAGGACTCAGAGGGAGTCTAAAAGAGAACTTCCAGACAGGGAGTAGAGACTCAGAGGAGTCGAATAGAGAGCTTCCACGAGGGAAGTAGAGGAGCATCATGACACTACATGGAGTAAGAGACCAGGATAGACTGGACGAAGCATCGAAATTCGTAGTCTCGAAGGCGAGAATATTGTCAGTGCTTGACAGGAATCATGTCAATAACTTCGCCTTGAACGTAATAGCTATCCCAGTCAACCCCAATGATAATGATAGGTACGAAGAGGCGATGGCGAGGGCCAAGTGCATTATCCTTGACGAGGTCAAGGATCATGTGGTACCACATATAATTGAGAAGGAAACAACATTTGAGATGTGGGAGGCTCTCAAGAAGCTATACCAGCATACTTCTGTGCAGAGAAGAATGTTGCTCGATAACCAGATGAGGTCGTATAAGATGAAGAAGGGTCAATCGATTTACATCTTCCTTGGAGGACTGAATGAGTTCCGAGACCAGTTGATTGTTATAGGAGTGACACCGGATCAGGAGCTTATGGTGAGGATTGTCCTTAATGATGTCTCAGAAGATTGGGCAGAGGAACGCTCCCTCCTTGGGATGAAATGTGGGTAGCTCTTTTCCAGGGAGAGATCAGATGGCAATCGAAGACAAGTAGCAGCAGCAAAGGGATCAAGGTCAAGCAAGAGGAGGAGGATGTGGCCCTAGCATCTGAGGGAAAGAAGGAAAAGTGGAAGAAGAAAGATCTCTCCAAGATCAAGTGCTTCCACTATGGGGCGTTGGGTCACTATGCAACCCAGGGTCCAAGGAAGAAGAGTAAGGGAGAGTCTTTCGAGACTAAGGCAATGTTGGCACGGGCAAGCAAGGAAGTTTTGACAAATGATTATTGTGCCATGAGTGCACACACACCACTTGAGTGGAAGTGGGGAGACATCAAACTGTAGTCAGATGGACTACAGGTGATGAGGGGAAGGATCATTGAGGTACCCAACATCTTGGATTAGACCTTGCTACAGGAGCCCTGAAGAGGAGTAGCAGGTGTTGGCTTATTAGGGCCTGACCCAGGTTTAAAAGTGTTTTAACCAAACAAATCCTAAAAATACCATCCCTTTCGAAAATAGTCCGCTGGGTGCAGATTGAGGTCTCACCTGAGGTAGTATGGGAGGGTGTTGGAACCAAGTTTCCACACCCTAGGGATGTCTTGATGAAGTCTGGAAAGTTTGCGTACCAATCCTATGTGCAGGGATACTTCTGCGTAGCTGCCTATTCAGTGCAACTACCTTTGTGTGTCTTGGATGACAAGCACGATTTTTCTTTACCCTTTACAATGCTTATTAGTATTATAGATCTTGAATTAAATTAAGTGGGCCCAATTCTTTCCTTTCCCATTCAACATAAATAGACATGCGCGCAATCATAGATGCATAAACAGAAACAGAGCAATAGATATGTGATATTCCAAAACCAACTTATCTTTATTAATGCTTTTTCCAGTTACAATCCACTTCCTACCCCGCACACACAGCTACAGGGGTCCACACACATAGTTGCAGACTCTACTAGGTCTCTGCGCACATAGCTATAGAGCCTCTTTCTACTCCTACAACTGAAGACTCAAACTTACAGACTCAGAGTGAATATCACATTCAAAAACTTATAATATGTAGATCACATCACCACTGCCTTCTACACTTAGAGCCTTGCTTTATTTATACATTCCCATGGTTCGCGGACCATGGTTAGGCCAAACCATTCTATATTAAATTACATTATTTGAGGGTGGACAACCCTTTGACTTGACTCATTACAATTCACGCTCCGTGCACTTCGCGGAATCTTTAGAATACCGTTACCCAAAATTGTGGGCTTTAAGCCCTAAAACAATTACGCAGGGGATCCGCTACCCAACAGGCCCCCAACACAAACATCCTGACTCGCCCTCGAGTCACCCGTCAATGTGGCAAGTCACGCTGTCAAGGCTTCGTGGTTTACCATCCCTGTGAGTGATGCACTACAGTATGTGGCTCCATCAGTGCCTCCTACAACGCTTCTTCAAGCTCCTGCTCCATTGCCCCATTCGCATAACTGATGATGCTCATTCTTCTCTGCTGGGTTAAAAAAATGTGACCACTCATAGGATTTTAGCTCTAGCTAAGATGTCAAATGCGTGAACTTTTTGTGCAAGAACAGCAAGCTTGTGATCTCTAGTTCGGTATACTTAATGTCCGCTGAAGCTTGTGTTGCATTTTCTCAAGAGAGTTGTTGTCCGCGAGGTCCTAATCTTCAAGTGTCTTCATGGGCATGTAGCCCAGAGACAAACTTTCGTCTTCTGTCTCAATATTCACCGTCTTGCCCTTATCTTTCATAGATCGCTTACTAGATTGCGGGTTACGCGGTGACATTCGGACCGGTCTTGCGACCTGTCTGGGAATTTTTGGTACATCTCCCTCTGTTAGCGTTGGGATCAGCGCAACATCCTTGGCTGTCAACATTACACCATCCTATGTCTCTTTTGGAAATGTTGCAAACACTGGGCTTATTCTCAAAGCGTTGAAGTTCGACAGGTCCATATCTATTGGATAGCGCAATAACTTAATTCCAAAGATGCCATGGTTTGTTCGATGGATGACTAGTTGTGATTTATAGGCCTTTTGAAATTCAAATTCGACCGTTCCCCCCTTTTCTAGCTCATTAATGCTAGATTGGGGGCAGATCGGTTCAAATCTAGTTCTAATTCCATGTCTTAAATGCACGTCGCCTGCTTCTTTTCGCCTTAACCCGGACATCTTATCATGAACAGTGACACCAACGGTCACTTCCTTGTCTATCCGTGCAACAACGCAACCCCTTCTGCGCAACCACGACCCTTGTGACATACTGACCCTGTGCGCACCCCTGTTGTCACATAGCTTCCTAACAGACTATTTTATAGTCCTGCACTCTCTTTCAACTGTCTGGAGCAGTGAGACTGACTCCTCTTCAGCTAGTCAGACAGCCAACCCCCCCATGTAGGGCTTCAGTCGACTGCCATTTACTCTTCTTGGGAAGGGCTCTCCATTGAGTTTGACAAACTGGACCACGCCGCTGTCTGTGACCTCTTTTACCACATATAGTCCCAACCAATGCATTATGAATTTGCCAATAAATTTTTTGAACTTGTTTTCATACAACAACACTAAATCATTTATCTTGAACATGCGCAACTTGATGTGGCGATCATGCCAAGCTTTCTCGCCCTGTTTCTGTACCTATTGATGGAATCCTACCAGAAACTATTCTTCCTTAAGTTCTTCCAAACGCGCAAGCCTCTCTTCCAAAGCTTCGCAATCGGACATGCCTGTCGTCGGTACTATTCGCAGCCTGGGTACGATGTATTCCATTGGCATGACTACCTCTATGCCATAGACTAACCTGAACGGTGTCTGGCACATCAATTTATTGCATGTGGTTCTGTATTCCCATAATACAACATGTACACGCAAGTCCCAGTCATTTCGCTGCGTATTACATACTTTGGTTAGTGCAGTCTCCAGAATCTTGTTGAAAGCTTCTACTATCCCATTAGCTTGTGGATGGTATGGCGTACTCAGCTGATGATACACCTAGAATTCCTCGGTGAGTGCACTGATAGTTTCATTTAGGAAGTGCATTCCGCAGTCATTCATTAAAATTTTCAGGCATCCAAACCATGTCAACATGTTGTCGAACAAAAATTTCACAGTTGTGCAATCTTTAATAGGTTGTGCTTCTACCCATCGAGTGAGGTACTTTGTCCCAATGATGATGTAGTGCGCACCTGTCTTCCCTTGAGGTTTGATTAGACCCACAAAGTCTATTGCCCATTTTTCGAATGGTTGCAGCGTCATCTATGGTGAGTGGAATTTCATCCCTTCTTGATGGTTTCCTAGTCCTCTCACATATGTCGCAGGCCCGATAATATGGTTTCGAATCCTGGTGCAGTGTTGGCCACCATAGCCCAGCGCGAAGGATCTTCTGTATCGTCGCCTGTCCTGCATAGTGTCCTCCTGCAGCCCCTCCATGTGCTTCTGCGAGGATCTGACCCTATTCAAATTCTAGTACATATCATCATAATATTTCATCATTTCCCATTTTGTAGAGGTGCCCCACGATGATAGAAAAATCCACCGCGCATACCACCAATTCCTTCTTCTACTGGACTGAATATCCCTGTGGTGCAATCCCTATGGTTAAGAAATAGATTATGTCTTCGAAGTGGCCGTCTACAACGCGCACTACATAGAGTTGTACATCAGGTAGTCCTTCCTCCAAATTTGTTAGCTCCTCTTTGTTCTCAATTTGTGATAGGTGATCTGGTCCTACATTTAGGCGTCCCGGCTTCACAATGACCTAGAAGTCATATTCCTAAAATGGTAACAGCCATCTCCATATGCGCCCCCCCAACACGGGCTTATTCACTAGGTATTTCAACGCGGAATGATCGGTATACATCTTGAAGTGCCCCCCAAGTAGATAGTGGCAGTATTTCTAGAGCGTGTATACCATTGCCAATCCTTCGCGCTCAGTAGTAGAATAGTTCTTTTCTTCTTTGGACAGTCTTCGACTTGAGAACACGATTGGTGATCCATGCCTTCTGTGCCTTCTTAGATAAGTATAGCGCCTAGCGTGATACACGACGCATCAACATGTACATGAAATTCAATGTCCCATTTTGGGAAGACCAAAATGGAAGTGGATGCCATTTTTTCCTTAAGAACATCCAAGCTTTTCTCACAGTCATTGTTCCAACAATATGTGGCATCCTTTTTCAATAACTGTTCTATTGGTGTTGTGATTTGTGCATAGCTCTTAATAAACTTTCTATAGTAACCAGTGTGTCCCAACATGGTGCGTAGTTGTTTGACACTTTGTGGTGCTTCCAAATTGAGAATAATGGCAATCTTCGCAGGGTCCAACATCAAGGCTTGTCTGAAGACCACATGGCCGAGCAGATTTCCAAAGGGGACGAGGAAGGTGCTCTTCTTAATATTCAGTGCAATCTGGTGTCGTCGGTAAGTATCCAACATCAACCGTAAGCTCGCTATATGGTGTTTAACTAACCCAAATACAGTCCAATCATCCAGATAGACCTCCAAAAACTTGTTGATGTATTCTTTGAACACGGCCACAAATATGCGCGAAAATATCGTTGGTGCATTCTTCAGTCCAGAGGGCATCACGGTATATTGAAAATAGCCCCATTCGGTTGTGAAGGTTGTCTTTCTCCTATCTTCCGATGCAATCTTGATCTAATGATACCTTGAGAAACCATCTGTGAAAGAGTCAGCTTCCTCTCTGCCAACATTCTCCAATACTTCATCTGTAAACGATTTTGGCAATTGATCATGAACACAGGCGTCATTAAGCTTCCTGAGGTCCATGCAGATCCTAGTTTCGCCCTTTTGTTTTTTCTCCTGCACTACCATAGGACTCACCCAGTCTGATTCTTCCACTAGTTCAATAATTCCGGCTGCAAGCATTTTGTCTAATTCTTCGCGAACCTTTTCTTTATACTTCAGATTCAAGCGATAAGGTCGCTGCTTAACTAGCTTGGCATCCGGTTTCAGAGTGATCTTCATCACCCCTAAGTCACCAATGATCCCCTTTAAATCCGTGATTTTGGTCGGGAACAAATCTTGATATTCGCAAAGTAACTCGGCGACCTTATCTACCATCGCATTGTCCCAATAGTCCCCAAGCATCGCGTACTTCAGCTCCGCGTCTGTACCAATGTTGACCTTCTTTGTCTTTAGTGGTGCAGTGATGTCGGGGTCCTCAATTGATGGCCCTCGAACTTCATGACACCCTTCAGTTTCTGGAATATTAATGTTTCGGGGGTCGTCATCATCCTCCTCTACTTGTACATTATAACATTCTAGGGCATGGATTAACTGGGTTTCCCATGATAGTTAAGCTACTTCCTATGGTTCGTGTGGTATTTTGAAGATGGCGGCTTTCACAGCTTGCGGCACATCATCCATAGTATCCCACCATCGGTCTTCAAATGTGAATGTTAACAAAAATCCCTCAGGCAGAACATCCCATTCACCCGTACCATGTCAGAGTTCCGTCTCGGTATAACAATTCATGGGTATGACATCCAGGGTATGATAAAATAAGTGTTCCCATTTAGACTAAGGTTCATCTCCATAGGCCTTGGTCCATTTTGCAAGGTGTGTGTGTGAGTCATCACATCCATCGTATTTATCTATTATCCATAGTTCTGGTTTCCCAAATTGTAGCTGCATCATCCTCTTGTAGTCGCGCCAATTCTCAAAACTTCCTTGATGTGTTCCCCACCAATGCGTGGGTGTCGCACACAGCCCCCACTTTAGTGCATCGAACCGCTATTGCTCTGGTACTGTGCTTTCAAACTTGCTCAAAAATTCATCCACCACTGTCAATCCATCATATTTCAGTAGATCTTGGGCCTGGGTTGTTATGCAATGCCATGACCTAGTCATCATGTTGCAATTCAAAGTTGTCACTTCGTTCAACCGATTGTGCTAGTGTTCGTCTTCTTCATTTGAATCCAAGGTACATGAACCTGTGCACTCCCATGAGATTCTTCCATCTACAGCCGGATTCACCTAGTCTTGATCATGCGTAGTTATCTTGTATATATAATCCAACTCATCGTCACACAAAGGTTCAGTGTAGTGCGCTCCTTCAGCTAGATCTAGCGGAATGACTACGCGTAACGACTTTTTCTCGAATATCATCTTCCGCTTCTTCAGGTTGATGACTCCATTCATATCAGTGGCCTAATCTATTCCTAGCAACGTGGGGTAAGGGTTGCTATCATCAATAATCTCTATTACCTCAAAGTCCGTTTGCGTGCTTGCACCTTCGATATCCACTGTTATCCCTTGCAACCTCCCCGTGGGCAAGATCTTTTGTTGGTTCGCCATCCATAATTTAATAGGGGACCACTACAATGTGGGCCTACCCTTGCATTCCCACGTCTACTTTGGTAACACATTCACATCTGAACCCAAGTCAAGAATCACCTAATCCATTTCGTATTCACCAATCTGTGCCGTTAATCTCATCTCCCTCCCAGTGCCCAATGTATGCTTTCCTATTTTCCAGACTACGCGCAGTTCCCCTGACCCTATGCAAAAATTTTATGCATGTCTCTCAAAAGGTAGTTAGCATAGAAGGATCCATCCCTACCTCTGGTTGATCCTTACTACCTGGAGTAGAGACCTCCGCGAAGCTCTTCTTAGCTTTCATAAACGTCTCCTTCATGCGTTCCAAGTCAAACGCAGGTTCCTTTGTAGAAGCCTTGCAAACCCATGTATCTTCCTCGGGCTGCTTCCCCTTATCTTCCCCTGTAGTCGTACCACTTCTGAGCACCATATTCACATTTGGGTCTTCTGCACGAGGTTCAAACCTCATCATTTGAATATTCTACGTCAGAGTAGGCTAGAGTACCCCTTTCTCACGCATCTGCGCGATCAACATCGCACAGTCTACCATTTCATGATCAAACTACTCACAGTACGAACAAGATATTGTCGTTGGGTTGGTACAATCACGAGCATAGTGCCCCGATCCTCCACAATTGTAAAAGATTAACTGTCCTTGGCCCCTTCCTCGCCCCATTCCTCCTCATCCTCGACCTCGCCCTTGAAATCCACCGCGTGCCATCCCTGCGACTGGGTCAAGGCCTCACGATTTCATCTGCACTCTATATGTTGGGGTCCGTTCCATCATTAACTCGTAGCTACAATAATTTCTTTCATCGTGGCTTACCGATCTACAAAAACTGCGAAACAGCTGCTGGGGAGTCTGCATAAACTTTTGCAACAAATGACAGTTGTCCGTCGTGTGCTTTCCTCCCACCTAACAGATCACGCACCAGAGTGCAGGCACCGCACTTGGCCCTTCCTATACCTCTAGTCTCAATGGCATTGGCCCCCCTCTTGCCAAATAGTTTGCGAATACTGGACAGTGATCCTTATCGTGACCCTGGCCTTTACATTTTATGCACCATACTTCTTTGCATGCTTTTGGTCGGGGTGCCCTATCCTGTTTCAAACTCTACATCTCCAAGCATAGGTTTTGTAGTTGCACATGGATTTGTTGGACTCCCAACCTCAAATCCTGTATCGGTGTTTCATGCAACCTCATCGCTATTTCCAGCACTTCCGACTAGGTTGACAGCTTCTGCTATGATAGCGCCATCCTCAAGTGTGGTGTCAAAGACGCCACAAACCACGTGCGGTGTTGTGCATCCGTTAGCATCATATTAGCCTCACGAATCATAGTCTTCAATCTTTGATCCAGGTCCTAGGGAGTCTCGCCTGGAAGCATCGCGATCTCTTTAAATCTGATGATTGACTGTGTCTCTGATTTCGACCGCCTAAATTCTTTGTTCAATGCATCCTAGATCTCCGTTATTCCTGCATTCGGGTGATCATTTGAGTGCTTGATATACCACGTTAACGTGCGATCCTGTAGCACACTTAC
Organism: Pinus taeda; assembly: GCA_000404065.3. NCBI lineage: Eukaryota > Viridiplantae > Streptophyta > Pinopsida > Pinales > Pinaceae > Pinus > Pinus taeda. The sequence continues at coordinate 62,982 of APFE031444840.1, forward strand.
CAATGTAGCCTTCTTAATGTTATCGTCTATAACCCCTTGTGCTTCCCACACTGCTCTTACCACGAACCAAAACAAATCTGGGTCCTCATTTCCGACTCCTCTGAATACGAGTAGCTTAATCGCGCTCGCCATGCTAAACCGTGGGGGTGGTGGAGGTGGGGTGGGTGAATATGGAGGTGAAGTGGGCGAAGCAGGTGATGGCGTAATTGGAGGTGATAACTGCAGAATGTGATGCCTTATCAAACTGACTGCACTTCTCGGAGAAACCTAAGCGCGCTCTTCCTTGCTCTCTCGTGAAGGTGAAATTAAAGGACTATTTCCTAACCCTTCGATACGTTTGTATATATTTCCACTTCGCGTCATTCCAATCATTAATGTATTCGCAACACCCGTTTTTCACATAACAACATCATAATCCAGGTATTCAAGGATTTGATGTAATTACCTCACAGTCCCTAGAGAAAACGTCTTTCTGCTTCGCTGTAGCTTACAGTCGTGTCTATCACAAATTTAGTGATGAATCCTCCTATTATCCGGTCGAACCAATGGTCTACGACCCACACGATCTTATCTTCGGATGCCTTTAGCCTACGCAATAATTGCGCAGTCCACACTATTGGTTGGCCAGATAAATAAATCTTGCGGACAAGGCCGATCTCCTTAGTATCAAAAGATAGTCTAGCAACAAGCAGACAAACAAATCTATCTTTCTCTAAACATATACAATTCATAAATAAAAACTATAGAGGTGTTAAGACCTTACCTTAAGTCCAACGCTAGTTTGTAGCAGTCATCCTTCAACCGTCCGAAAGAGCTTCCTTTTGAGAACCTACAATCACAAACAAGCAAACACCAAATAGCACCTGCATAGCTAATATCATAAATTATGTCCATTATCGTGATCAAGGAATCCATAAAATAAACCATAAAGCGTCAGCTTATTGAGAAAAACAAACTTATTTGTATTAAATTTGAAATAGAAGAACTTTACAACCTTTTCAACCTTGATGTTGAACAAGCTCTTTCCAGGGTCCGAAACAGGAATTTCCTTTACTTTGACAAGCCTTGCACTCTTCCAAATGAGATCTTAGAGGTATGTAATTTCTCCTCATAAAAACTCAACTAAGAAGACTAATTTCTAGCAGCATTTCACCTCAAAAATATTCAAATTTCAACCCCCTTAGTAACCAGCCCAATGCTTCATTTTATAGTACAAAGGAAGGAGGTTACAAGTCCACCTATGAAGGGATAGAGTCCTTCTTCAAAGGGATAAGATCCTCACATCAAAGGGTTAGCTCCTTAAGGTATGGGATGCATGAACCTTAAAGGAGCGAACTTGCCACCTCAATATTCCTTCCGGAAGCTTCTAGAAATGACTCAAAGTGAGTTTTTAAGAATATACTTGTGCCTTTTTAACTTTTACAAGGGTCTGCACCCATAACATAGAGACAAGCAGTCATGTGCACAGGAGCCATGACCATTAGGTGCGGGACCGCAGGTAATACAAAGAGAAAATTCGGAACCAGTGTTTTAGAGACTTTTGAGGGCTTTCTCTCATTTTCAAGGCTTGATATGAAGAATTGAGGCTTAAGACTTGCAAAGGAGGAAAGTATGAGTGGTAATGGACTCACACAGATTGCAGAATGTCAAGGTGACAATTTTTTGTGCAACATATTGCCCCCTAAAGTGCGAAGTCTATAATAGATGAAGATATGGTTTTTCATCTATGAAGAGTGAAGTACTTTATCATTTCAAGGATCATCATGTGGACACCCCAGCCGGAACCTGTAAAAACATTCAATGCAATATATATATATATATATATGTGTGTGTGTGTGTGTGTGTGTGTGTGTGTGAACATATCATCGCTAAGGTAGACACTCCCATACTCAGATTAAAACTAACTAGAAAACTGATATATATATATGTGTGTGTGTGTGTGTGTGTGTGTGTGTGTGTGTGTGAACATATCATCGCTAAGGTAGACACTCCCATACTCAGATTAAAACTAACTAGAAAACTGAGTAAACTTGTTCTGATACCGGAATGATTTTGTAATACATCAAGAGTATAGACATATGTAGACACAGTATGGGCACATCCATATGTTTATGAATTTTCCATTATATAATGAATAACGAAATTCCTCACAGCCTGGATACTAGAAACTAGATCCAGGGTCTTGATTTCGGCTTCCCTTTTATCAGGAAAACTAGTGTCCATTCAAAGCTATTAGTCTCACTAAGATGGGTAGCTATCTTAAAAACAAACAAACTAAATTCACTTGTGTTTTCCTTTATGAGAAATAGATGAGAGTGAATCAAAGAGTACCAACCTCAGTCTTTCACTTGGCTCCTTGCTTTTTTCCTCTCCCCTTTGATAGATCTTTGCCACTCCTTCCTCACTTGTCCCGCTTCAAAGAATACCTATAGAGTCAAAGCAGCATAATACCATCAAAGCATATAGATCTATAATCATAAACAATATATGATCAGATATATATTGACCATACAAATGCATATATCAATTCAAGATTCAAAGACATACAAAAATATGGAGGAAAACTCAAATAGCTTTATTGATAGAAGTAGTAGAAGAGAGGATTACAACCCATTGATCTAACCCAGCGCCATCTCAGCTGAAAGCCCTTCTTCCATTCATGAAAAGCTAGATCCCTCCAACCTATGATGTTCCACAGAGAAACAAACACTTCTTAAAGATGCAAATTCTAGCCTTGGATCCTAGGATGAGGGATCATATATAGTGTTTGCAAGTGGGGCGTCGCTTCTCTGGGTTTTTTTATATCATTTCTCTGAGTTTCTTAATTCACTTGGAGATTTCATGATTCTTATCATCCTGGGCGAATTCAGAGAGGAAGTGTCACAGAGAAGTTTCTGAAGATTCCATGATCATTCCACCTTTCAAACTGTCCTACATTTGTCTACTCTCGCCCCATCGCGCCATATCCGGGCTCTCAGTATGCATCATACCCCTCGTTCTTCGGTGGGTGCATCACAAGTGACCATGGGCGGTTGAATGGTCAATTTTGACTAGTTCTAAGCAGTTTTTCATGGAAACTTTTGGAGATGATGTATCAATTGACTTGTTCCTTTAGGGTATGATACAACACTTTTAGGGACTAGCAGCCCTGGTTTATGGACAATTAAAGATGGGTTGCCCATGTCCCAAATATTTCTATACAGTTGCCCTAAAGCTTGAGATCGTAATTTTTAATGTCGGGTGAAATGCTTTATCATGAGGATCTGAGGTTTTTCGAACTGGAAGGTGACCTGTAATAAGATACAATACAATACATTATCTTCATAATATTTTCATGATCTAGCTGAGGCAGGCATTCCCATTCTCACCTTTATAAATTCATTTTCATGTAGATCAGACAGACAACCGTCTGTATGGCAAATTGATGATTCTGGTAGAGCCATCATCCTTTGGCTTGGATGATTATCTATGAAGCTATGATGTACATTTGATGTCCTTATTTTCCTGAACATATCGCAGCCCATATGGATGAAACTAGATCCGAGGTCTTCAAACTTGTTCAATCTTCACCCGAAGTACAAGTCAATCCATGTGAAAAGATGTTCTGAAGTCGAACATGGAAAGACATCACCTGATTACCAGCCAATGATGTAAGCTGTTAACAGGCGCAAGAGGAATCACCAATAATGATGATGACCCTCAAGGTACAGCAGTACAATTCATGTGGTGTGAAAATGGTACTTGACGTCGAACACCACGCAAAATATTTCGGTCGAAGGCCATTGATGTAAACCTGTCGCCGAAAGTGAGAAACTTGCCATTGAGGCATGCAAGCTTCAAAGTACTAAAAGGGTTGTTCCTAAGTCAACTACTTGGATAGTGAGCTGATGTCGACAAGAAGTGACTCGTCGTAGGAGGGCCTTAATAAATCCCACATCTACGACATGAAATGGAGCAAATGATTTTGTGAAGGTGAAAACGATCTGATGATACAAGGTTCAGGGTGGCGGTCATGAAAGAATGAAGGGTGAAGGTATTGCAGCGAATGAGACACAAGCTGGTTTGGTGAATTCTATGAGCGACTTCTCTTGAACATATCGGCCACACTGAAATGGATTGGTAGTGTTAACCCCAAAAAATGGATGGTATGGTGGACCAATGGTTATATGACCGGTGAAGGGAATAACCCAACCCGACTCAATCAAGGTGATGGAGTGAAAGTGTCATGTTCAAAAGCGACCTGCTACTAATAAAGTTTATTCAAGTTCTCTTCCCAATTTTTCCCCAGTCATTCCTGACCAGTACCTCTTTTTTTTGTCAAGCTTGAGGAGGATAACATATTCTTGTTCTATAATTTTCCCTTCGGGAAAACCCGTCACTATGTTTTAACAAGCCTAGCGACAATGAAACTCGTTCTTGTCTACGTGGATAAGTTTGTCGCTATTGTTTTAACAATTTTAATGACAAAGAAAACTCGGTCCTTTTCAATTTTAGAGAGTTTGAAAAGAGTTGGAAAGGAAACTCCAGTAATCCTTTTTCGTAATATAATCCCTTAAGTCCGAAAAAGTATAAAATAATACGAAAGGGATGACTTTTCAATAGTTTTAACAAGGCGAACAAGACAAGCGCTCGATCGTTTTGTGCAATGATCCCTTAGGTCCAAAAAGATTAATATCTAGAGGAGGGATGGCACTTCCAATCACTTTAACGAGCTAGAGAGGCCAATTACTCGGAAATCTTTTCATATTTTACGAGTCAGATGAAAAGAGCTTAAAGGAGACTCGTTTTTTGAGGAACGAGTGATGTTTTCAGATAGCATCTAGTTCCACATAAGGTTTGGAACTCTTCAATCACGGCAGTGTAAAGAAAGTGGCTAATAGGATCACTCATCACAGTTGTTCCTCAAAAGGGATAAACAATCAAATGGAGGCATATGATCGGCTAAAAAAAAGAGTGGAGGTGATGGTGAGAACACCACCAAGGCTCAAAAGCTGATAATGATGTGATCGCAATGGTTATTTACCAAGGGTGGATTCATTTTTTAATAAGCTTAAACTCTGGTGGAACATATGCTCATTGCTAGGTTTATTTTTTAATGAGCATGAACTTCGCATAAAATTTCTCGTGCTAGTCGTATAATAAGGATGTCTCATCAATAGGTTCATTTTTAGGGAGCTTGCCCCATTCGCAACTCTGCTCCGAAGCCTTTCATCATGTAAGCTAGGAACGACCAACCTACGAGTTTAAAGGGTTAAGAACCTACAAACTAAGAAAATAAATGGTCGCTTTCACTTACATGCAAAAGGTTTACATGCCCCCAGGTATAGCAAAGTAGAGTTTCCAAGTTAAGTTCTTGCACTCACAAGATGGTTCCACCTACGCAGCAGACACAAACACTTCCTTGGATCTATCCATCGAAATGGACAAAGGTGACTATTGTCAGTCCCAATCACATAACCTTTGACGGGGGAATCTTTTTCCAGACTGATCCATTTTCCTAAATGGATAGGATCATCATACTAGTCATATATCCTCCGTGGAAACCTACCCTATACCTAAAGTTTTCCTGCTGAAGTAGACCAGGGTGCATGCCCCTATGTTTAGTCACATTCACCAAATCACTCATGTTCATCAGGTGGATTGACTGAAGATTGATGAGACATTCCTTGTGCAAAAATACCAGCAAGGGATGGCACTTGAATATTATCTATGTGTGAACTGGGGAATGAAAGCTGGTCTACGACCTGGACCACTCTGCCTTCATGTGGAAAACACATCACTCGAAAGAGCGAGGAAACAATAGCTCCCATGCTATAAATGTAGTCACGCCCAAGGAGTAGATTGTAATCTAAAGGCCCTTGGACTACCATTATGTTCAGATAAATGGTTTTCCTTCTCAAAGTTATAGGCAAATTTGGAAGGATCCCTAACGGTCGACTGGTTCCTTTGTCGAAGCCTGTCAAATTTTGCATCTCAGGCAGAAGTGATGGCGAACCAAGCACTTTCCAAGTAGTTGAGGAAAGGATACTCATAGAAGCCCCTTCATCTATGATAGTACCATCTATGACCATTTTGTAAGCTTGTACTATGATTCGGAATGGTACATTAGATGGTAGACGGGGTCTGCCTAGTAGATTCCAATCGAAGGAAACGACTAGGTTGCTTGGAGGTGGGACCGAATAAACGGCCGGATACATCTCTGATGAACTTCCTTCCTGCAGTAAAGGAACGGGTAGATTGCCCCCATGTTCATCATATTTTGTGTTTACGAAAATAATTTGAACTGTGTTGTTCTCATTCTCTTTGGTGACGTTATCATCTGAAGGTAGACCTTCTGAAGACATGACTGGGTCGACTGTCGTCTCAACCTATTGACTTTGGTCTTGTGTGGACTCAGAGGGTTTATCTTTAATGATAGATGCTTTGACTGACCAAAACCGTGTGTTAGTCGAATTTTCAACTAGTGATGGACTTGGCAAGAGTTTCTTGTATCCAGGAGGAAGTCGTAGCAGTGAAGCAGGACGGTTATCCAAGACTCTTTTAGCTTCATCTAGGAAGGGACAACAATGGATGGCATGATCGCCTTCACACAGTCTACAAGGAAATTTAGATCTTCTTTTTTGTCTAGTGACTTCGTTTTCACTAGTTAACGGTGTATTTTCAACATGATTGTTAGAGGTTGAGGACACCAAATTGTGCAAGAAGGGAGACCAATCTTTTAAGATCCGTGGGATGCAAGAACAATCTCGATGATAGTGTTCCCCTTTGCAAATGACACATGGAAATTTAGGTTTGGACGGTGCAATGTGTGGATTTCGCTAGACGATGCTTAGTTTCCCCCTTTTGTCGTTGGCTTCTTCTTCTTCTTCTCAGTTACTTGGTTTTTAGCTTTACTAGCTTCACCAAGCGAAGAGGAAGAAGGAGAGGGAGAAAAAAATGAAGTAGAAGATTCGGGGGTAACTCCAGTATCATCCGGCTGCTGATTTGATTGCTCAAGAATCACGGTGCTTTGAATGACAGAGGTTGAGAAGAGCCATACTGGCAGGCCAATTGTCAATCCTGGAAAGGACAATGTGGCCATATGAAGTGCACCAACATCTCCCCAAGAGGAGAAAGGACTAGGATTTCCCCCAAGGGGAAATCCTTGGTTGGTGGACTCCATTTTCTCAACCTAAGATCAATGAGGGAAGAGTGACGTTATTCCGATTAAAATAAAATTTATGATGCTTTCACACAACTTGCTTTTTCAATTTTTAAGAGTTGTGAAAAAGCTAAAGATGACTTTAGTCGCCTTCAATTTTTAATGAGCCTGAAGTGACAAGTGCTCAGATGGACCTTTTCTTTTAAGGAGTCTAAAAAGGAATGAAAATGACTACTTTGGAAATCTAGACAAAGGGATTGCCAAACCAATCGCAAAATTGTAGGATACTTTTTACGGTACGGTAGTCAATCTTCCCGAATGTTGTGTTCAGTGAATTGCAATCGATAGGGCGGCAAACATGGATTCCTAAGGATAAAGGATATATCTTATTATGGTCTCCCAATATATACTCGACGGTACGTTGGAGCACAAGTCCGTACTGGCACCTATCATCTCAAAGAGGAGGAATCACCCAACCTACAATGAAAACGATAGTTACGAGGCTTTACGACGCCAGAATACATGTCTAGCCTAGACTTCTAAATGTTGTGCGTTAGGTTCCAAAGCGTTTTTATGTTCATTGAAATTTATTTTACAATTTATCTTTCTTAAGAAATTTTCCTTTAAGGTTCACCGCGTAATGTAGATATACAACTCCTAAATATGCAATCTAAGATGATAAACAAACGTTTATTTCTCTTTTTGCAATGAAAATCCTAGCTACTAAGGAAAGAGAAGCAAAATTCTTTCAAAAAAAAGTAGAGAGCACACACTAAGATGCACTATCCTAAATTAATCTCAAGCAGTCTAAATGAAAATGCACATGCATGTACTTGTTTTCCGCTTTCTTAATGCGTGAATGACAAAAAGAATGCTAAGTACAAATCTGAACTATCTTTTCTTTCAAAGCGATAGTACTAACAACTTTCTTTTCAAAAGACGAAGGGAGGACAAGGACGACACTTTGTGATTTTGAATTGAAATTCGCTTTCGACACTTGAAATACTATTTATTCAAATCAAATACAAGAGTAACAATGTAATCGACTATAAAAAATAGGAGGATTCTTTTCTTTGACTGAAAATGACACTTGTGACACTTTCAAATCAAAATATGACAATTCGATTAAGCTATTGTTTGCATAGGAGAACTGTAAATGGAAAAAAATACATAAGAACATTCACAATTCTTTGTACAATGGAGGCTAAATAATGCAAAGGAAGGGAGTTTCAACAATGGTATACTGATCACAAATAGCAAAACTCCTGAATAAAGCTGAAGACAATGAAGAAAAAACCAAAATCTGGAGGCAGAAAAACTCTTATCTGATCATCGCACTTGTAACACAGGGAAACATGGATGCATCTCACCTATAGCACATGGGAGGTGTGATGCATCCAGACTGTCAAAAGGAGACAGTGCGATGGTCTAGAGATGAGACTGGGCTTGGTTTTTGGTCACAGTTTGCAGCTTAGTTCAGGGATTTAGGTTGAGCTAATGATAGTCAGTAAATACAAAGCATAGGGGCTGATCTAATGAGGTTACTTGAGCCACCACCAGGGCACTTAGGATGTTTGCAAGTCAAATGTTTAATTCATAAGCTAACCCAGAGATTGACTGAATTAGTGTTTATCTACTTTGCAGTTGCATAGCAAAAGCAATTCAAAGGCTAGCTGGCTTAACTTTAGGCTTCGTCTGTAGCTTATAAAGTAAACAAACTAAAAACAAGAAAACAAGTTATTCGCTCCCCAGCGGAGTCACCATTTTTTTATCGGGAAAACTAGTGTCCATTCAGAGCTGCTAGTCCCACTAAGACGGTTAGCTATCGTAGAAACAAACAAACTAAAGTCACTTGTGTTTTCCTTTATGATAAATAGATGAGAGAGAAGCAGATAGTACCAACCTCAGTCTTTCACTTGGCTCCTTACTTGATTCCTCTCCCCTTTGATAGATCTTTGCAACTCCTTCCTCACTTGTCCCGCTTCAAAGAATGCCTGTAGAGTCAAAGCAGCATAATAACATCAAAGCATAGAGATCTATAATCATAAACAATATAGGATCAGATATATATTGACCATACAAATGCATATATCAATTCAAGATTCAAAGACATACAAGTATATGGAGGAAAACTCAAATAGCTTTATTGATAGAATTAGTAGAAGAGAGGATTACAACCCATTAATCTGACCCAGTGCCATTCTCCCAACATGAAAGTCCTTCTTCACCTCATGAAAAGCTAAATCACCCAACACTATGATGTTCCACAAAGAAACCAACAACACTTCCTTACAAGATGCAAAATTCCAACCTCTGGATCTCTAGGATGAGGGATCCATATATAGATGTTTGCGGGTGGGTGAGTTAGCTTCTGGTTTTTTTATTAGTGTCATTTCTCTGATAGTTTTCAATTCCACTTGGAGATTTCATGATCTCTTACTCATCCCTAGGCGAATTCAAAAAGGCAAGTGTCAGAGGAGAAGTTTCTAGAAGATTACATGATCATCCACCTTGCAAACTGTCTCTGCCATTTGTCTACTCTCTCCCATCGCACCCCATAGAAGGGGTTTTCAATATGCATCGCACCCTCTGTGTGCATTAAGTGGGATGCATCGCACTTTGACCATGGAGCAAGTGAGATGGTCTAGTTTTGACCAGTTCTGAGCAGTTTTTCATGGAGAACTTATGGGAGATGATGTAATCAGCTGACCTTGTTCCTTTAGGTTATGAAACAACACTTTTAGGGACTTAGAAGCCCTTGGTTTATGGACATATAAGATTTGGGTTGCAGTGCCCAAATATGTCTATAGCATTCCCGAACTAGTATGATTCTATCCATGTGAATGAATGTGTCGAATTCGAACATAGTAGAAACCACTTGATTACCAATCAATGATGTGAATTGTTAACAAGTGTGAAAGAAACCGCCAGTAAAGTCAATGGCTCTCAAAGTACTCAGTACAATCCATGAAATGCGAATATATGAGCTGATGTTGAACATGTCATAGAATCCTTTGATCGAAGGTCAATGATGCAACCTATCGTCGAAGGCGAGAAACCTGCCATTAAGGCATGTAGATTCCAAGGTACTGACAATTCCTAGATCATGTTTCTAGATAATGAGCTGAAGTCGATAAAAAGTGATCTTTTGTAGGTAAGCCCACAACATGAAATCATAGATCAAGTTTTGAAGAAACATATTGGCAAGGACTGACTCAGGGATGGTCAAAATGGATGACAGATATTTTGCAAATGAATGGTTTGTTTGAACTGACCTCTTGAACATATAACGAACCTGAAAATGGTTTGGTGACAATTGACCCAAAGCTAATACCCAGAAATTGGATGAAGACTTTCAATATGGTTTGATTAACTGTTAGGCAAAGGATTTCCTAACCCAGGTGAACAAAAGTGTCATGTTCAAGAGTGGTTAACTGCTTTTCTAAAATACAACGTGTAACAAACAGGTTCATTTTTTTCTCTTTTCCCCACCATTTCTGGAAAGTACCTCTTTATTTTTGACAAGCTTGAGGAGGATAACATTTGCTTGTTTATAAGCTCATCCTTTGGATGAGTCCAACTTAGTTTAAAATTTGAACCCTAAGAAGGAGTGGTTCGTTCCTATTTAAAATTGAACAGGTCCGTTACTGTTAAATTTTAACGAGTCCAGTATAGGAAAAAATCGGTGTGTTTCAATTTTAGGGGGTCAGAAGAAAAACTTAAGAAAACTCCATGGGTGTCATTTTCGTAAATTTTTGTCCCTCAAGCCCGAAAAAATATAAAATAATACTTGAGAGAATCACTTGACCATTACGATCAAGTAGTACTTTTCATAATTAGTGGCTCCGATCTAAAAAAGTAAAAAAGCGATCTAAGACACGTCGTTTTATAACCAATATCGAACTTGAAACAACAAAAATTCGGCAATCTTTTCATGTTTATACGGTCAGAAAAGAGTTGTAAGTGGACAGCCCTTTTAATTCCGTTTAACGAGTTAAAAAGGGAAAAACTCAGCGATATTTTCATATCTTATGAGTCAGAAAAGAGCTTAAAGAGAACTCCAATGTTTCGTTTTTTCGTAAATTTTTGGAAGAGTTTGAAAAAGTGAGAAAAATATTATTTGTTGAAAAATGATCAATTTTCCCTGAAAAATCCAAAATTCTGCACAAAAACTCAAAACATCACTCATACCTGTTTAAGATAAATAAAAATATATCAAAAAGTTACCTTTTTAAAGTGAAAAATAAATACATTAAAAATTCATTTATTCAAAAAATATTATAAAAAGGGCTTTTGTAAATTCATTTTTACCATTTTGGTTTCAGAGTGAGAAGTGAGAGCTTTTTGGTAAGAAACTTCCTGTGAAGATTGCAGAAATCCCTCTGTTGGAATCGAAAACCGTCAACTCTAGGTAATCCACATTATCCTTATCTTGCATTTCAACCGCTTACATTTCAATTTTAGGCTTTAATTTTGATTTCTGGAGAATAAATTGGTTTAGAAAATCGCTCACGGGAGTTTGCGGGTGAACCACGCAGCGCCTGCGGACCCCGACTTTTTTCTACAAAGAAAAAAGTCATGGGTCCGCACCTATTGCTTACGACGCGTGCGGACCTATGCACTATCTGTAACCAGTGGGTGCGGACCCCACGAAATGGATTTTAAAAAATTAAATTTCTCTATTTTCGCCCAAAAATGTTCGAACTAAATTGTAATAATATGTCATTTTACATTGCAGAACATACAAAATTCTTATTTAGCGTGAACGCGAGCATGAGGATGTGGATTATGCCGTGATAGATCTTCACCCACAATATAGGCTTTGAAAGCATGCGGACTATTTAAGTTCTGGGCCATACCAGGCATGAGGGCCCAAGTAGACTTCTTGCAATGGCTGGTAGACAAGTGGAACATGCAGGACCTGTGTTTCATGATTAGTGGCCACTTGCTCGAAATTGAGCTAGAGTACATATATTTCTTGATTGGTTTTCCCAAGAGAGGTGAACGATTATCTCTTTTCAGGACTAGGCCAGGTGGCCAGTCTGTCGCTAGTCTCCGATTGGAGTTTTGCAATGATTAAACAAAGGACAAACGAATCGATATTAAAACTATCAACCATCCTGAACTTAAGGTCATTGCATTCACTGTCACTAGACTATGCAGGAGTGCAGCATTGCATGTAGCTAACGGATCCCAGATGAAAATGGCAGTAGATTGTTATCGAGGTACCATATTCAACTGGTGCGAAGCTATGTTGGACAATGTAAAAGGCCAACTAACCAAAGCAAAGAACGGACAACTGAACAACTTTGGATATGGTTTCCTCGTTGTGAGATTTGGTCTAGAGAGGGTCCCTATGCTGGTCCCACAACAGCTTTCTATTCAGGCTAGTCTTCCTCGAGAGCCTAGGATAATGCGTTGGGTTGCTTTGCTTTCCACGTGAGTATTTTCGTTGGTTGCGAAACCAACTTTTTGTGATTCGGGATTTTCCATATGTTGGGATGGATTATCATGGTGACCCAGACATGATTATTCCATCAGGAGAGCGATGGGATGATTCAGGTAAAATCATTTTCAACACTTTCTAAGTTTTAACTAATTTTTTTTTGTTTTTTTAAATCGTCCAAAACTGACAATCAAAATTTTTAAATGCATATGTGGATCCACGATGACCAGCCGCTCTCTAGCCTTATGAGAGGAGACATAGTTGCAGCAATACCAGCCCCATAGGACCAATCTACAGAGATCCTGACCGATTTGGAGAAACATCTAGAGCGTTTGACAGCAGATATTCCAGAGACTAGCATAGATGATATCCCACTTAGGTTACAGTGATATGTGATTGGGGTCCCAGGATCTTTTAGGAGGTTCCTTTGTAGGGTGGCCCAAGCAGTGGTTTCTTATCGTGATCATCACCAGGGATAGGATGATCACTTTTGTAGACTCACACGACATTTTTGTCTTTTTGTACTATCATTTTGCCGATCATAAGGTGTTTTTCAACCTATGATCGAAGACAATGTATATTTTGACACACTTATTCTATGTTATTATATATCATTATTATTGGCTATCTTGTGTAACATGTTATTGAATGTTTTTAAATTTATTGTTTTGATTATTGAAAATGTTTATTTATCATACAAGAAGCAACTGCATCTGCTAATGTATTTAAATGTCCTGGAATATGCTAATATTCAATATAATCAAATTCACGTTCCAAGAGACAAACTCTCAAAAATAATCTTAATAACATTGGATTTTTAATGGCATAAACCCTATTAAGCTGTAATACAACGAGTTTAGAATCTAACCTAACAATCAAACTTTGAATCCCAAATGAGATGGATTCAGATAATAACTCAATCACTGCACTATACTCTACAATGTTATTCATTGTTTGACCGAGGCTTACCCCATGCATAGATACTAACTCATCAGAGGGTGAATAGATAACCCAAGCTGCGGAAGAAATTTTCTGTGTACTATGACAAGTATGATCAGCAAAACCAATGTATGTTTGAAGAGACGTCGACATATGCAATATCAAGAGTAAAATCAAGATAAGCAGGAACAATGATAAAAGCACTTTCCAAACTAGGCACACTTTTTTAATCTAAAACACACCAGTGATAAAGAAACTAATCTAACAAAAATCTCCACACCAAAATTTAAGCATAATATCTCTTCAGGTAAAGCCCATTTCTAGGTTTACCTAAAGCGACACCGTCAAAATCTACCAATTCATAGGCCCCTTCTACTAGCTTTCGCTTAACAATATAAGGACCATGCCACATAGGTACAAACTTTTTAGCCCCTAGCTTATTGTTTACTTGATCATATATTAAAACTAGGTTTCCTTCCAAAAAATTATGAGGTCTAATATTTCGATCGTACTGAGCTTTTATCCGTTTCGCATGAGTTTTGATTGCTAATGCAGTAGTGCGTCGATTCTCATCTAGTTGAGCTAAGTACAAAAACTGTTTTTCCTCTTCAGAAGTAGCTAGGAGTAATTCTATGGCTAATTGCAATGACGGGATTTTGCATTCAATGGGTAACATTGCTTCCAAACTGTAGACCAATTGAAAAGGAGTGAAACCAGTTGATGTTTTCACTGAGGTTCGATATGCCCAAAGTGCTAGAAATAACATGTTATGCCAATTCGACCTATGAATACCAATGATTCATTGGATCATAGTAACTAAAACTTTATTGATAGCTTCAACCAAACCATTAGCCTATGGGTAATATGGAGTAGAACTATCGTGACATAGGCCAAATTGATCCATCAGTTCAGTCATCATGATGTTTCGAAAATGACTTCCATGATCAGTAATAATATCTTGAGGAACACCGAATCTAGCTATTATATGATTGAATATGAAAGTTGCAGCAGTTTTTCTGTCTGCCGAAAATGTAGGCATCACTTCAGCCCACTTAGTAAAATAATCTACCGCTAGGATGATATACGCATGCCCCTCGGTCGAGTGAGGGTTATATGTAATAAAGTCAATACCCCACTTTGCGAAAGGATCGACAGCAATTATAGGGTGGAGAGGAGCAGGTGGAGCATGCATCTTACGATCAAAAATATGACAATTGTGGTATTTCCGAACTGCATAGATACAATCTTTGAATAAGGATGGCCAGAAATACCCAGCGTGCAATATCTTTTGGGTTGTGGCATACCCAGACATATGACCGCTACATACTCCAGAGTGACAGTCATTGAGAACCTTTTCAGCTTCTTCATGAGTTAGACAATGACGGAAAACAAAATCCGCCCCATGACGATAAAGTGTATCACCAATAATATTGTATTGTTAGGATTGGAAACATATTTTCCATCGTTGAGATTGTGAGATTTCAGGCCGAAAAGATTGGGTTTGGAGATAAACAATAAGATCTCCATACCATGGATCAATAGTACTAATAAGAAACAAGGGTTCGTCCACAATGGGCTCTTCCGCCACAGTTTCAGTATCAGTACACGGGAAATCACACATCAGTTCCGCAAAAACCAAAGATTTCTTTGCCTTGGATTTTTCAAATTCCAAGTCAAATTCCTGCAAGATAACTATCCATTTGGAATACTTGCCCCCTAGAAATTGTTTGGTCAAGATATACATCATAGGGTTACAGTCATAAATTACCATGGTTTTGCATAATAAGTTGTAGTGACGAAATCTTTGGATAGCTTGAACAACTGCTAATGCCAATTTCTTCACATGTGAATATTTAAGCTCAGTCGGATTTAGAGTTTGAATAAGATAGTAAATCACATGTTCATTGTTGAATTCATCTTCCTAAACTAAAACCATCCCAATGGTGGAATGAGAAGTGACAAGGTACAAAAAGTAATCCTGGTTGTAATTGGGAGGATGCAATAACAGTGCATGGGTCAACACGTGTTTAAGTGCATCAAACGATTTGTCAGCTATATCATCCTAAAAGAATGGAGTATTATGTTTCAAAAACCTGGTAAAACTCTTCGTTATCTCAGCGTAGTTAGGAATGAAACAATGTAAAAAGTTTGTTTTCCCTTGCAAACTTTTGAGTTGGTGAAGAGTCGAAGGAGGAGGTAATTTGACGATAGCTTCAACCTTCGAGGAATCGACACGAATGCCAGCTTTTGAAATGAAAAATCCCAGTAAACGACCCATTTCTACACAAAATACACATTTGTGTGGATTCAGCCTAATTCAATAATGCCTACATCTCATAAAAATAACTCGTAAATGAGTGAGATGATTGGCTCTACGTAATGAATGGATAAGTAAATCATCAAGATAAGACTGCACAATGTGCTTGATATCATGAAATGCGTAAGACATAGCCCTTTGAAAAGTTGCTCCAGCGTTCTTAAATCCAAAAGGTAATTTTCAATAAGCAAATGCCCCCATGGACAAATGAAATCCATTTTAGGTTGATCAGCAGAGAGTATGTTGATTTGATTGTAACAGGAAAAGCCATCCATAAAGGATAGCATCTCACTTTCGGCACAATCATCAATAATTTGATCGATATAGAGGGTTGGATAATTGTCTTTAGTACAAGATCGATTAATATCCCTATAATCGATACATATTCTTATCGTTCCTTACTTTTTGTTAATAGGAACAATATCTGATACCTAGTCGGTTAAAGGAATTGGATAAACGATAATTGCATGAAGTAATTTCTCAACTTCAGTGTTAGTAGCAGCGGATTTTCTCATGTGTATCTGATGCAAATGTTGTCGGACAGGTTTAGCGTCCGAATAAGTTTTAATTTCATGGACAACAATTGATGGATCAATTCCTAGCATTTCTTCATATGACCAGGCAAACACGTCACTGAATTCTTGAAATAAGGCTTTATAAGTTTGGATTTCATCGTCCGTATAGGAAGCACCTATATGAATGTTTTCAATAATTCCTGATTTAACTGAAATGTCAATAGGAACCATTCGAGAGATATTTCCCAAATTTAACTCAGAATCAGAATGTTGCAATGGATTATGTGGTTCTTTGACATAGTCAATAGTAAAAATAGATGAAAAATCATTTTCAAAATGATAAAGCTCAGGTAAAAACGAAGATTGATGATGAATATCTCCCCATGGTAAAACATCAACAAACAAAAGTTCACGAATCTGCTCATCAGAATGAACAGGATCAAAAAATGTTGTTGAAGCTGAGGTTGATATCGAAAGTGATTCCCCATGGACCACATTCATTGGATCAGTTTCGGTTGAACAAGAGTCAGAAAACGACTGTACAGCCTGATATGCAATTTCAAAGGGACTCAAAGGCATCGCACCATTAAATGAATTCACCTCAGAATCGGAAGGTACGATCCAAGGATCATCAAAAGCAATAGTGTTCTATGAAATCATATGAATAGTTGCAATAGAAGGCGATACATTAGGAGGAGGGAAAGAAAACGTTCCTAGTAAACTATAATCTTTAATCAAACCTATCCCAACATCCTTGTAAGGGATAGTTGTTTTACCGACATGCTGAATAATATTTGAAGACGCTGGGTCGGATGAAAAATAAGTCAGCTGGTCTATTGTAATGAGCTTTCCATTATGAGGAAACTTGATAAACCGAAAGATCGATGAAACAATAGCAGTCATAGCGTAAGACCAACTGTGACCCAGGAGAAGGTTGTAATCTAGAGGGGCATCAACCACTTCCACATCTAGATTTACAGTTTTGCCTTCGACCCTTATAGGTGAATCCCGCAAAATGCCAAAAGGATGGAACCCTTAGCCATCAAAAGCCTTTAGAATCATCAGAGACTAATTGAGTGTGGGAGAACCAAGCGATCTCCAACACTGGATCGACATAATACACGTAGAAGTTGCCTCATCAATCACAGTCCAAAAGCAAGGTCTGTTTTTTACTAACACTGGAATCTGGAAAGCCATTTGATGAGGTAGGCAGGGTGTACTATTCTCTAAATCAATGATTATTAGGTTCGAATCCTGAATATCAACAGCTCCTATAGCAGATAATAGTAATTTACGTTGTGCTGGGCATGATTGCAGCACCTCCAAAGCCGACATTGTTGAAGTGAAAATAGCTAAGTCTTCAACAATGTTATAATTCTGAGCAGCTCTCGCATGTAGATTGAAAGCCGACTTCCGAAGTATATCTTTAGCAGGTGGTTTAATTACTAATTCAAGGTTAAGTTTCTCGATCTGTAGTGGATCAGGACCAGGAAGAGTTGTAGTTGATGGGTTTGAATTAGAAGATTATGCTTCTTTACCACCAACAGGATTTATACTACCATAATCTTGCGATCGCGTCGCAATCCTGACATGAGACATCATTATAATGGGTTCTTCTGAGGCATTTGAGGGAGAAGCGATCATATTACTATCTTGATTAGGAAAAGGATCCTTCAAGACAGCAAGCATTTGAGAACCTTTGACGATTTTCGAAACATCTGCTTGACGTGGGCAATCTTTGGTAAAATGATCCTCATCGCAAATGAGACAAGGATAGCGAGGTTTACGTTTCTCGTCAGTAGATTCATTTTTATCTATTTTCTCTTTTGAGTTTTGTTTGTTTTTCTTCTTCCCTTTCCTTTTACCACCGTATTTTGATTTGGTCGTAGATGATTCTACGACATGGATATTAGCAGGAATTTCAGCGAAAGAGTCTCCTGTCGGGGAATCTGGTAAAGTTATAATAGGAGAAGAATTCTTTGAAGATTTCTTTTTGCTTTTAGTACTAACTAAACCAATCATACCATCAGCAACATGAGACCCTGAAGGAGCTACAATTATTTGGCTGTGTTTCGGAAGATCAGGGATTTTTTCATGTAAAGTACCTGATTGCGTATATACGAGGTCGAGGTACTGAGCCTGAGCAATGACTTGCTCTTCAGTAGCAACTCCTGCGTTAGCTACATCTTCAGTGATTTTAGGTAATAATCATTTTATGAACCATTCCGCTAAAATTTGATCCGAAAGAAAAACTTTTACTAAACGCCTTCTACGTTGCCATCCATGAATATGATCAAAAATATATGTGGACGTGGATTGTTTTAGTGAAGTTAACAATTTCGTGCCATTATTGTATCTGAGAGGCAACTGAAAATGAGTTAAGAAAGAAGTGGCTAATTAACTAAAATTATAAAAAGATCCTCCTGGTAACTTAATGTACCATTTGGCAACAATACCAATTAGAGTTCATTGAAAAAGACGTAAGCGAATTGAATCATAAATGATACAATTAAATGCACACCAGAGGTCATAAGTCATCACATGATTTGACGGATCCTCTCCTGACTTACCCTCGAACTTCATAATATCACTGGGCAACTTATTAGGCATACGGAAGATAGTAAATCAGCTCATTTTTAAGGCGCAACAAATCAGAGAAATCCAAAGTTGCAATAAATGGTAACTGACGATTAGGGTCGCGAAAACCCTGGGTAACAAGACCAGCCCTAGGAGGAGGATATCTAGGATAACCTGGAATTGGATTTGTATTAAGAATATTATAACCTCTTGGGAAACCAGGATTAACCGAACCAAACTGGGGTTGTTGAGGTTGTTGATAAATATAGCCAGGGTATGGTTGATACTGATAAACTGGGTTTTGTACAATAGGACCGAATTGGTATTGTCCCTGTGTACAGTTCATAAGTGAATTGCGGTTGACTTGTGACAATCGTATTTGGACCAGTTTGTCCTGTAGGCATCTGGACCGAAGTCTGAACTATAGGTCCTGACTGTGGTAAAGAGGCTTGAGGAGTTTTCACTGATACAGGAACAATAGAAACCAGAGCTATCGATACTCTAGAAACAGGTGTGGTAGGTTGAATAGAAGTTGCAGTAGTTGCAACAGCAGTTTGAGGCAGAGTTCGAGGTGAACTAAGCCCAGACTGTTGAACTACACCAGATGCAGAAGTTTGAACAATAGGCTGGACAGGTTGCTGGGTTAAACCAGAAACCAAAGGTTGTCCAGGTTGACTTGATAACTGCACATTGGGTTGCATAGTCTGTTGAGTTTGAGATGGATCCCACACCATATTCATTCCAGGGTATGGACCCATAAAAGGTTGTGCATATGGAGGACTATAACCAGGTTAAGCATATGGCTAATAATTAAGCGGCACATTTCCAGCTCCTTGTACAAATGGTTGACCAGAAGGTGGTTGGAAACCTTGAGTTGGGTACTAACCTTGGGGTTGATAACCCTGAGGTACGTACTGAAACTGGGGTTGACCTTGAGGTATGTACTGAAACTTTAGGTTGACCTTGAGGTATGTACTAAGTTTGGGGTTGACCTTGAGGTATATATTGTTCCGAAGGTATGTAATTTCCTTGAGTTTGCCCCCCTAGGTGGTAACTGACTACTTTGAGGTTGCCCCCCAGATGGTAACTGACTACCTTAAGGTTGCCCCCCAGGCAGTAACTGACTACCTTGAGGTTTCCCTCTAGGCAGTAACTGACTACCTTGGGTTTTCCCCCCAGGCGGTAATTGACTACCTTAAGGTTGTGGATTTTGAATACTACCAGATGTCATAAGGATTTCCTCTGCACTCAATGGTTGAGTTCCATTATTACCAGTTGATAGCTCATGTCCAATTGGTTGAGGAGACCCTCCTGAAAAAGTACCAGTGAGTGACTGGTACCCCGAAGGAATAGAAGGACCGCCATATAAAAATGTTTTCGGTGTTTGGGAAAACATAGATGATTGTCTCAACATATTCAATGGAGGATAATAACCTCTAGGTGTTGGATGAAAAGGAATTCGAGGTGGTGAAAAACTAAGGCCTAGGTTTCCTAAAAAATTTGTCAATAATACATACCAAGCATCACTCCTAAAAGGACTGTAGAAAATTGATTCATGCTCCCTAAGTTCTATAGTTGGTTGATTTTTGGGAAGAATTATGTCTTCGTCTGGACTAACAAGTTCTTCAATAGAAATGAGGCCAGAAGGAAGATTTTGGGTAATGATATTTTCTACCCTGGGTGAACCAGGACCACTAGAAGTTGGAGAAGCAAATCTTGAAGATAGAGTAGCAGCAAGTTTAGTTTCAGGCTCAGAAATTTTAGTTTCTTCAGCTAATTCACTAGTAGGAGAAATATTACTAGTAACTTCGGAAAGTGAAATTGGCTCATAAATATACTTTGTTGTTTTTACTTGATAATCAGGATGAATAATTAAGGACGACACTCTGGCTTCTGGTGACCCAACTCTACTATCACTAGGTGATACAAGAGCTCGTAGTCCTTCAAGCTGGCTTGGTGTATACTCAGGAGGTTGCCCCCAAAGTCTACAAGATTGTCTTGGTAATTCAGCCACGATTAAATATTTAATTACTCACATGCAAACAAAGAAAATTTCAATAAATCCACCTAAAGTCTCTAAAGAAACAAGCAATTGAATCACACACCTAAAAAATCTAAGACTTCAAACCACACACAAACAGTAACTTCTCGTACTAAAAACACTAGTTGGTGATGAAATCCAACGTCGTATAATTTTAATACGGAAAGGGCAGTTGGAACAGTTACTCTGACAACCTGCTTAATGAAACAGACTGGCACAAGTTCTTCACAAAAACATCTCGAGTGAAGAGAACCCCGAGAGAGTCCAAGTGAGTCTAGTCGACGTCTGCTCCAGGTACAGTGAGACCCATCCTTCACCGTCACCTTAGGAAATAATCTTAAGTTTATGGACACTAAGGTTACCAATAACAACAAATACAACTTGGGGGACATTCTACGATCCGGTCTACGTGCAAGAGCATAGTAACAAAGCTCAATCCCCTTGAAATCTCCTTGACATGATCAATCTGAGGTTTACCAACAAGTGACCCCAGGCTCCTCGACAATGGTTAATCTGAGGTTTACCGTTTATAATACACACAAATATTCTATCTTTCCCAATGAAACAGACTTGATTGTCTCAAAGGTTCGGACATGATCTTGTGATTGACTTCTTTAAGAGGAGCTTCCCAGAGTGTATCAATTACAATTGGATTTATTTCCTACCGCAAGATATAGCTACTTGTTTGTTTTAACTATCTTGGAGAGTTAATTACTCCCTACTCTAAGATACTAGCCTAAGCTATATTGGTGATAAGAGCCCTAGAAATTAAAAAATTACTAGATCAATAGGGAGTAATTAACTCCCTTTACTCACATGCAAACAAAGAAAATTTCAATAAATCCACCTAAAGTCTCTAAAGAAACAAGCAATTGAATCACACGCCTAAAAAATCTAAGAGTTCAAACCACACACAAACAGTAACTTCTCGTACTAAAAACACTAGTTGGTGATGAAATCCAACGTCGTATAATTTTAATACGGAAAGGGCGGTTGGAACAGTTACTCTGACAACCTGCTTAATGAAACAAACTGGCACAAGTTCTTCACAAAAACATCTCGAGTGAAGAGAACCCCGAGAGAGTCCAAGTGAGTCTAGTCGACGTCTGCTCCAGGTACAGTGAGACCCATCCTTCACCGTCACCTTAGGAAATAATCTTAAGTTTATGGACACTAAGGTTACCAATAACAACAAATACAACTTGGGGGACATTCTACGATCCGGTCTACGTGCAAGAGCATAGTAACAAAGCTCAATCCCCTTGAAATCTCCTTGACATGATCAATCTGAGGTTTACCAACAAGTGACCCCAGGCTCCTCGACAATGGTTAATCTAAGGTTTACCGTTTATAATACACACAAATATTCTATCTTTCCCAATGAAACAGACTTGATTGTCTCAAAGGTTCGGACATGATCTTGTGATTGACTTCTTTAAGAGGAGCTTCCCAGAGTGTATCAATTACAATTGGATTTATTTCCTACTGCAAGATATAGCTACTTGTTTGTTTTAACTATCTTGGAGTTAATTACTCCCTACTCTAAGATACTAGCCTAAGCTATATTGGTGATAAGAGCCCTAGAAATTAAAAAATTACTAGATCAATTTTAATTAAGCATTTCTTTTATGGGTTGTTCCTTAAGTAAATAGGTATGGAAATGAAACTTTTATGGTGTGAAGGCTCAACTCCAAAAACACTAAAAAATGCACCTAAACTGATAAACAATTCGTTTTTTCTTTCAATGAATTTCTAGCTAAAAGAAAGAGTTCAAGAATGCAATTCTTTGAGAAACAAATCTTCTTTTCAACATGTAAATGGAAAGAAAATCTTTTTGTATTTTTCAATAAGAACTCAAAACGAGACTACTAATTATGCTCATAATAAATCCCTTTCCTTTTTCAAAACTTGAAACTACAAAAAACAATTTCTTCAAAAGAGAACTACAATTTCTAGAAAACACTCAAAACTACAAAACTAATCTTGAGATGTATAAACTTCTAAAAACCTAATTGAAATAAAAACATCAATTCTTTTTTAGGACGTTTTGCTTAGTTCTTCAGTAAACTAAGGATTCATTCGTTCAGAATAACAAATCAATCAAAAATATCCAGATATGTTTTCTTTAATAAAAATGAAATTCAAAACTTATAACTACTTTCGTTCAAAGATTTGCAAAGAGAAAAATAAATCTATTTCTCACAAAGGACAGATTTCACAACCCAGTCAGACTCATCAAGAAGACAAAAAGACACGAGGTTAATTTAAGGTTTCTCAGGCTTCTGATCTTTGAGTCACTACAGAGACCAAGTGAAAACCACTCCAGGCATGCAAAACTTCTAGAAAATCAACTAAAACAAAAATACCATTAGAACTTACTCACAAGAGATTTTTGACAGAACACATGCAGATCTGGGTAGACAATAAAAGTCGTTGAAACCTAAACTTAACTGGAAGAAAACATTTTAGGTTTAAAAAAAAAAAATTACAGGGTCTGCAGGCTTCCAGAAGAACCAGAGGCGGTACTGCTCTATGTACTAAAAGATTAGTATAGAGATGCCCGCACTATCTGTAAAGAGAAAGTGCAGTCCCATGAAAACTCCGAAAAAAAAATAAATAAATAAATCTAGATTCTAAAAACTACCCAATCCAACACACATCAAACAAAAACCAGAAACGAGAACAAGTTTCTCAAGTCAAAGATAAAGGAAAATTGTTGGTACCATTCCATGACCCCTTTTTCCCTCCCAAAACATGACATTTGCCTACCTGTTCTTATCATTTATCTCTCAGATCCCTTGGAAATTGATTAATTAATAGTCTTATAGTTATTAAATTGCATTGAAATTGATTTAACGGTTTTATGTTAATGAATTAGGAATTTTTGGCAAAATGACTACAGGAAGTTCCAACATCCTGTAATTGGTTTATTGTTTGACATGTGGCATGACAGCCAGGCTAGAGCGAAGGGTAGGGATGAAAAGCGGAATGTCCAAGCATGGACGAACACCTATCCCGCAGCGGAATCAACCCTCCTCCATGCGCGGTCAACGAAGGTCAACTATGGCATGTTGGCGACAAAGGCGGCAACAGCACACAGTCCAAATCGATTTAAGTTTTGTTTCCTTTTTTAAAATCAGTTAGGATAGAAACATTCTCAAAATTGTGGTGTGGTAAAAGCGGCAACAGCCTGCTCATGAATGTACATCCGTTTTCAGGGGATGTAAAACCATATGTAAATATAGTTCTGAACCTGTTGTATTATGATTATCATTGTCGTTGTTTCAAAAACAGAGTTTCGATTTTAATATAAAAGACTTGCATTACAGTCACAATTTCGCTGTGTTGATTTGGTAATCGTTGGATAACAAGCCCAGTATACCTGGAACGCGGACGGGCCCTGCGTAACATGGTATACTGTTGTTTTATTTCATTTACAGTTAGGGTATTAATGCGCAGTGATTCAAATCGATTTATGTTTATGCTTATATGTTTATGAATGCGCTTGAATAGATTATCACCTGGATCGTGAATCATATCCTGTAAGGGATTCGATCCCTTGTTATCTTGTAGAGCATTATCATGAACTCTATGCTTATGATTTCCATATATTTTTATTTTGCATGACTGTTAATGAATGTTGAGTATTCGCTGAACAGAGGTTTTATGTATGATGTCTCTGTAAGGGGACTAAAATCTTGATTGCAGTGATACACAGCGTTTTAGTTTGTTAAATGAATTGAATCTTGGTTGATAGTGATACATAGTGTGATTTAGTGAAGATTAGACTTAGATAACGATCCTTTATGTCTACATACTTTAGGCGCACGCTTCTAAGTCTACGCACCCTGGTCGATAATAAATATAGCCTAGTCTAGCACCCTGGATAGGACACTACATTTTGGCGCCGTTGCCGGGGAAGCATACTTAAAGGATTTTAAAAGAAAAAAAAATCAATAGACAAAAATAAACAAAAACACAGTTAAAATCATGTTCATTTATGCCTAGGTTTAGAGACAGTCAGGGTAGATTCATAAAAACCCCCCGCCATTCAAAAACTAACCCATCATCATCAGGAGTAGACTCTTTAAAGAATTCAACACCAGCTGAGGAGAACATCATACAAGCATTAGAGGATAAACAAAAATCAGGACAGAGACTTTCTCTCATCGAAAGGCAAACTTTATTAACACATAAATAGCAAAAGAAGGACTTTCCTAGGTCTTCCACACAAGGAGAAATTAGCACAGTGACCGAACAACCTTTCTTTAATCTCCTCTTTTGAAACAAGAGACTCTGACACAGAGAAACCTATTAAAATGGCTGAGGAAGGAGATGGATCAGTACCTCATCAAGGACATAGAGACGAAGAAGAGTCAACTTTTCCTTTTCCTATACATGAACCACAAGAAGATGATGAGATCAAAATGAAAAACATACCCCCATAAGTGCTACCTAACTTTTATGGTATGGCTTCGGAAGATCCGGACTCATTCTTGTTTGAGTTTGACATTGTATGTCGAACATATGGCTATACTAATGATCCCCATAGGCTTAGACTTTTTCCAGTGACATTAAAGGCATCAGCCTTAAGATGATTCATGAGGCTTGGTGAGCATACTATAACTGATTGGGATGGCATGAGAAGAGTATTTCTAAGGAAATATCAACGCTACTGCAGATCCAAAGACTCTAAAGATGACATATTTAGAATGAGCCAACAAGAGGATGAAACCTTAGAGGAATACTTAGAACGGTTTGTCTACGACTTACAAAAATCCAAACACTGAACTATGCCTCTTGATCTGATCCGCACAATATTCTTGAAAGGCATCCGAGAGGAATACATGGATGACCTTAACTTGATGGGCAAAGGTGACATTTCTGTTTTACCCTTTGAAGAAATCGCTGACTTATGCGAAAAGTATTCAAGGAGCAAAGCTAAAATGGGAAAAAGAACCATGTCATCCAAAGTCACAAAATCTGCCTCAGCAAGTGTCACAAGGGCTGAAATAGGGAATCTGTTAGAGAGTTTAAAACAGATCTGTTAAGCACCCTAGGGAACCAAATTGACACTCTAAAATCTAAAAAGAAACAAGAAGCTGAAGATCAGATAATGGCTATTTTCTGCCCAAAGTGTCGGAAGAAACATGCATTAAAGGACTGTTCACTAGAAAACATTCAAGTTTGTGCTTTCTGTACTGAACATCATGATATATTTAACTGTCCTAAAGTTAAGGTTTTGCAGAACTGTAATATGGCAGCCAATGCAGAGATGGAAAATGTGTATTACATGGGCGCAAAGAGACCATGGCAGCCAAGGCTAGCACCTCAAGGTATGTTTCCAAATCAAAATTTGCAATTTCCTGTAAATGATCATATGTATGCACAGAATTCATGGAATGTACCCATGCCATGGAAGCACCAAAACCACCCACAGCAACAATGGAGACCATCTCAACAGTACTCTCAATCTTATCATACATATCCTCAATCATACCCACCATATTCACAACCATATCAACAATACCATCAGCCGTATCCATCACATTCTCAATCATATCAGCAGTATCCTCAGCAAGTTGTTTATCCGCCTCAGCCTATTCAACAAGCACTGCCTGCTCCTCCACCAATAAATCCACCACAACTACAATTTCCAGCTAATCCACAACCTTCCAGACCCACTCAAATTCCTGCTCAAACTGTCCCAAATCTGAATAATAGAGCAGAGAGGTCAGCCTACAATGTAGAAGAGGGAACCTCATATCCCACACTACCTTGCAAAATATCAACTTGAGGTCTGGTAGGGTACTCCAAAAAGATTCTCCAATAACAGATAAGCGAGAAGAAAACATAGAAAATGAAAATGAAATGACAAATCAAAGGAAACCAAACGATGATACCAAAGATAAGCAAATGCAACCATTGCATCCACCTTTTACAGGCCAATTGGTCCAAATCAAACCTCCACTATCTATACCACAGTTTGATGTCTTAGATGAACTCAAGAATGTCTACATAAAAATTCCGATGCTGCAAGCTATAAAAGACATTCCCATATACACTAAAGCCATCAAAGACATGTGCCTCAAGAAGCCTGCCAGAAAAAGGATTGATCCTCAAACCATTCATGTTATAGGACATTTAGCAGGCCTTATGACCAATACCATCTCCATAGAAAAGTATGTTGATCCTGGCATTCCCAAAGTGACCACCATCATTAACAACATACAAATTCCAAACACTTTGATAGATCTTGGGGCTGCAATCAATGTCATGACTCTTGAGACCATGAGAACACTCCAGCTTACAAATTTGCAACATACAACGATTGTCCTAGAACTAGCTGATAGGTCTAAAGTGATTCCTGAAGGGATTTTGGAAGACATAATTGTCTCACTGGACTCTTGGGAGTATCCAGTGGACTTCTTAGTTCTTCAACCCAAATCCAATTTAGGAGGGCACCCTATCATTCTTGGTAGACCATGGTTGGCGACTGTTGATGCATTCATAGGATGTCGATCTGGCAACATGATTATTTCGAGAGGGACTGCAAGAAAACAACTCACCCTCTACCCATCGGCACAATCACCAGCAGTAACACACA
Source organism: Pinus taeda (assembly GCA_000404065.3). Lineage (NCBI taxonomy): Eukaryota > Viridiplantae > Streptophyta > Pinopsida > Pinales > Pinaceae > Pinus > Pinus taeda. The sequence continues at coordinate 90,565 of APFE031444840.1, forward strand.
ATTTGTGGCTTGATGATAAATTCAATGATAAATAAGAAGTACAATATGTTTTTATCATTGACCAAATCTATGATTTCCAAGAACAAAACAATAATGATTTGGTAGAACTATTTCTTTCTCAACCTGATATTTCTAAAAATTTGAGACATGACCAATATCATGCTGCAGATGTACTTTTAGCCCAAAATTTTCAGGAAACATGCACCATTCAATCTTTGCAAACTACATTTCACGACATCTTTCCAGTTCAATCCATCACCAACACACAGAGTCAAGTCATAGAGATTAGTCTAGGGAAAACTCTGAACATAGGCAATCATCTAGACTCATCTTTGCAAGAGAAATTGATCCGACTCTTGAGAAAATACCAGAAATCCTTTGCTTGGGACTATACCGATATGCATGGGATTCACCCTGACACATGCACTCACCATATTTACACAGATAATACTATCAAACCAATGAGGCAACCACAGAGAAGAATGAACCCCATGCTCCAAGATATTGTTAGAGAAGAGTTGCAAAAACTATTGAGAGTT
>APFE031444840.1:113022-157399 GCA_000404065.3 Pinus taeda
AACCAAACATTCTCCCACTTGTTGTTTTCTTTCCACAAGGGGCCACAAGAGAGCTTAGTCATTTATCCAACCCTACAATGCCCATTGTTTCTCTACACCAAGAGAACTTCTCAAAGATCACATATTTTGTCAATGTGTCTGCAGTATTCTTCAAAGTGTCCACCTTTACTAGCAACACCTTTTTGTCTTCTATCATATCCCTCACAAAGTGATACTGAAAATCAATGTGCTTTGTCTTTGAATGATATGCAGGGTTCTTTACCAAGAAAATTGCACTTTGGCTGTCACATTCTATCCTAATAGCTCCCTGTACTAACCCCATACTCGAACACCATCTCTGCAACCAAACTACTTCCTTGTTTGCATGGGTGGCTGCCATGTATTTTGCCTCTATAGTTGATAGTTCCACTACAAATTGTTTCTTGATCATCCAACTAACTGCACCTCCAAATAGGTTAAACACATACCCACTTGTATATCTTCTCTAATCCAGATCTCTAGCCCAGTCTGCATCAACAAAGCCATGAATATTCAACACTGTGTGCAATCCTGGTCTTCCTTGGTAGCGCAAACCATAATCACTAGTGCCACATAGATACCTAAAAACCCGCTTCACTGCAGTCCAGTGCTCCTTTCTTGGTTTTGTCATAAACCTGCTCAATACTCCCACTGCATGTGAAATGTCTGGTCTAGTATAGATCATCACATACATCAGGCTACCGAATGCACTTGCATATGGAACATAAGACATGTCCTATTGCTCTTCTTGTGTCTTGGGACACTGTTCAACAGATAACTTTCCATCTACAGAAATAGGAACCTTTATCAGTTTACTATCCTGCATATTAAAACTCTGCAATATTGTCTCGACATACTTCCTCTAGTTTAACCAAAGCTTCCTCTTTGTTCGATCTCTTTTAATTTCCATGCCCAAAATATAGTTTGCAGCACCAAGATCTTTCATGTCGAATTTGGAGGACAAATGGGTCTTCAAATCCTGGATAATTTCTTTGTCATTTCTAACCAGAAACATATCATCCACATACAAGACCAGATAAATAGCACGATCACCAATTAATTTAAAATACACGCAGTGATCTGCTTTGCTTCTAGTGAAGCCAAGTCCTCGTATAAATGTATCAAATTTTTTATACCACATCCTTGGTGACTTTTTTAACCCATACAAAGACTTCTTTAACTTGCATACCAATTCTTTCTTACCCTTCACCGCAAAACCTTCAGGTTGCTTTATGTAGATCTTCTCTTCCAGATCCCCGTGAAGAAATGTTGTATTTACATCCATATGTTCTACCTCAAAATCAAAAGCAGTAGCAATAGATAAAAGTAATCTAATAGAAGTTACCTTGGCAACGGGAGAAAAAATATCACCAAAATCAATTCTCAACACCTAGGAATAACCTTTCGTTACCAACTGAGCTTTGTATTTCTCCACCTTTCCTTCTGCATTTGTCTTCTTCTTGAACACCCATTTGCTGCCAATGGGTTTCCTTCCAGATGGAAACTCCACCAAATCCCAAGCCTCATTTTTGTGCAAAGATGCCATTTCATCAACCATGGCCTCTTTCCATAGTTTTCCATCCTCTGAATCTACTACTTCCTTCACAATTCTGGGATCATCACCAGTAATAGATAAAGCAAAATTTGAACAGAAAGAAGATGTACTATACCTTTCTGGCTACCTTCTTTCTTGAACTGATCTTCTCACACCCGGAGTTTGTGACTCTTCATCTCTGATTCCTCCTCTGCTGTAGAGTCTGATTCTTCCTCTTTTAGCTCAAACTCTATCTTCTCAGGTTCCTTTGGTTGGACTTCATGTTTAATAACATCTTTCACCTCTCTGAACACCATATCTCAGCTGTACACAACCTTCCTTGTTACTAGATTCCAAATCTTATAACCCTTTAAACCATCCTTATACCCAATAAATATGCACTTTTCATATTTACTATCCAACTTGGTTCATTTCTCCTTTGCAACATGTACATATGCATCACATCCAAATACCCTCAGATGTGAAAGAGAGGGTTTCTTACCAGTCCATAACTCTTGTGGAGTTTTATCCTCCAACGCTGATGAAGGTGATTTGTTGATCAAGTAACATGCTATCTCCACCGCCTCTGCCCAAAATTCTTGTCCTAACCCGGCACCACTGAGCATGCTCGGCGTCTTGTTCATTCTTTCTGCAACTCCATTTTGCTGAGGTGTATATGGAGTAGTCTTCTTCCGTGCTATACCACACTTCTTACATAATTCTTGAAATTCCTTACTAGAAAAGTCTCCACTGTTATCTGTCCTCAGCACCTTTATCTTCTTCTTTGTCTGGTTTTCCACCAGAGCCTTGAATTCTTTAAACCTGTCAAAGACTTCAAATTTCTTCTTAAGGAAATATATCCATGTATTCCTTGAGAAGCCATATATAAATGATACATACTACACAGACTTACCCAGTGATGGAACCTTCACAGGTCCAAACACATCACTGTGCACAAGCTCTAATATCTGTTTCGCCCTCTTACCACTAGAGGGGAAACTCACTCGATTATGCTTTCCATATACACAATTTTCACATAAATCAAAATCCAGAGAGCTATTACTCATACCTTCTACCATACCTTTACCATGAAGTATTCGAAGGCCCTTTTCTCCAATATGTCCAAGCCTTTGATGCCACAGCATGGTCTTTTCTCCAGAGACCACTAAATTTTCTGCTCCATTTTCAGGAACCATAGAACTATTACACCCGTTAATAACAGTGCTACCTTGCGGCTTGTACAGAGTTCCAATCCGAACTCCCCGCATCAATACCAGTGCTCCTCAAACCATCTTGCAGGTATCCTTCTCGAACACTGTCTTTACACCTGCATCATCCAACTTCCTTACAGAAATCAGATTTCTGGCCAATGCAGGAATATGCAGAACACCCGGAAGGGTTCTAACCCTTCCACCTTGCAACTTCAACTTTACTTTTCCGCGACCAATGATTCTAGCCTTCCTATCATCTCCTATGAAGACATCACCACCATCGTATTTCTCATACTCGCAGAACCACTCTCTATGGGGAGTGAAGTGAAAGGATGCACCTGAGTCAATCAACCATGCCTCATGATCTACATGTGTACTTGAAGAAGCCAGTACACATCCCCACCTTCATCTGAGGTGGTTTTCACCTCTGCAGAAGGAGCATCATCAGATCCCTTTCCTTTATCAGGAGCTTTAGATTTACACTCCCTTCTGAAGTGCCCTTCCTTTCCGCATTTCCAGCACACCACCTTTGTAGTTTTTCCTGGAGATTTAGATCTCCCTCTAGATTTAGATCTCCCACTCGATGACTTATTTTTGTTTCTGTTCTGGGACCGTCCTCGTACAGACAAGGCATCACCATTCTGGTTGTCCATATTTTCCGTCTCATCTCCTCCGTCAGCAAGGCTGAGACTATTTCATCAAACTGCAAAGCAGTTGCATTGCTACCTATTGCAATAACCAGACTATCCCACGAGTCTGGTAGAGAACACAACAAACTGATGCACTTATCTTCATCTGAAATTTTAATATCAACAGATATAAATGACTTACCACAGTATTAAACGCATTCAGATGCTCTGTCACCGAGTCTCCATCTTTCATCCTCAGGTTATACAGCTTTTTTCCGCAGGAACAGTTTATTCACCAGAGACTTAGATTGGTACAAAGTCCCTAACTTGTCCCATAAAGCCTTCGCCGTAGCTTCCCCTGATACATTCAACAATACTGAATCTGAGACACACAATCGTATTGTGCTCTTTGCCTTCCGATCTAACTTCTTCCATTCTTCATCGGTCACTCCCGTTGGTTTAGTACCCGAATCTACCGCGATCCACTGATCTTTATCCACCAACAGATCCTCCATCTTGAGTTTCCACAACTCAAAACTCTGACCATTGAAATTCTCAATCTCTATCTTTCCGCTGCTCACCATCTCCTTTCACCACCAGAATTGATCTCGCAGATCTCCCACTGAACAGGGTCTACCATAGGCCCGAGCGAAACCCCTCAGCAACAAAGGCGTCCCCTTGAATCCAAAACAGCTATGATACCAAATGTAGGTTTTAACCCCGTACAGAAATTACCTGCATACGAATTCTAAATCACAGAAAAATAGACAATGCGAGAGCATAACACGTAAAAACACATATGCACAAAGATTTTCCCCTGGATCCCAAAATTGAGACTACCAGCTTGATTTTTCATTATTTTCCTTTCAATGTTATAATACATATTTATACATGCTGAAGCATCCAATACCATGGACTGAAAAACCATCACATCCAAAACCATGGACCGAAAACCATCGCGTCCAAAAAACATGTGCGAAAACCATGAAAAAAACCATAGGTGGGTCCGCCCAACCTAACATAGGGTCCAAAACCAAAATTTCCTGGGGCGCTGCCCCGGACCCCATAAAGTGGGGTTATGGGTACCTCTCAAACCCCCTATTAACTATGTGGAAAGAATATAACACAACCCAACATCAGCAACAAGGCTTTAAGCAAGGAACATAAGATAGAAACCTATGTATAAAGTATGAATATGATCACATATTGATCAATATGTGGTAGTATATGTAGATGAAATAATATTTTGCAGCGATCTGGAGTAGTTGGGACTTCAATTTGCAAACTGTATGCATATTTTGAGATGTCCATGATAGGAGAACTATCCTTTTACTTAGGGATTCAAATTTCTCAATCAAAGGATGGCATCTTCATCTCTCAATCCAAGTACTTGCAAGAAACACTAAAGAAATTTGGACTGAAAGAATGAAAGCCAGTTAGTACCCCTATGGTTATTGGTTGTAAGTTATGTAAAGAAGATGATACGCCTCCTGTAAATCAAAAAGTATACAGGTCAATGATCGGAACCTTATTTTACCTCACAACATATAGACCAGACATCATGCAATCCATAGGTTTGGTAGCCATATTTCAAGCCCACCCCCGTGAAAGCCATGTCACTACTATGAAAAGGATTTTCAAATACTTGCAAGGTACAACAAGCAATGGGTTGTGGTATGCTAGGAGTAGAGAGTTTAAGTTAAAAGCCTATATTGATGTTGATTGGGAAGGTAGTATTGACAACAAGAAGAGAATCTCTGGTGCAACATTCTTTTTAGCATATTTCTTAGTATCTTGGGTTAGCAAGAAACAAGAATCCATCTCTTTATCAACAACTAAAAGCAGAGTATATTACAGCTGCCACTTACTGCTCACAAATTATCTGGATGAAGTAGACCTTAAATCACATCAAGGTAGATTTGATTGATCCAATTCCAGTCATGTGTGACAATACTAGTGCTAGCATCATTTCTAAGAATCTTGTCATGCACTCAAAGACAAAGCCCATTCCTATCAAATTTCATTTATTAAGGAAAGAAGTTGTTGTTAATATTGTTTGACATGAATATGTGGCCACTATAGAGAAACTTGCTGACATTTTTACTAAGCCACTGACAAGAGAACCCTTTGATTATCTACAACAACATATAGGAGTTGTGACTCCTCCACTCAAATGACTCAATTACAATGAGTATTGGCACCATGTGTGACAATAATAGTGCTATCATCATTTCTAAGAATCTTGTCATGCACTTAAAGACCAAGCACATTCCTATCAAATTTCATTTATTGAGGGGAGAAGTTGTTTCTAATGTTGTTTGACATGAATATGTGGCCACTAAAGAGAAAATTGCTGACATTTTTACTAAGCCACTAGCAAGAGAACCCTTTGATTATCTATGACATCAGATAGGAGTTGTGACTCCACCAAATGACTCAATTACAATGAGTATTGGCAGCTACTCAATTTGTGGGATCAAGTGAAGAGTGGGTTGCAATGTTTCAAGGGGAGATTTTAGGAGCATCATTTTCCATTGATGTCAAAGGGGGAGAAGATTATTAAGGTTGGTAATTCCAAGGGGAAGAACAACGATGAAGAAAACTATGCCTAGTTTCAGGGGGAGCTTGGTTTGTTTCCATCAACGCCAAAAGGGGAGATTGTTTGGAAGTTGGCTTTGTTCGAATGGCTGGTGGAATTCAATATGTTGGTAGGAGGATTCTACTAGCAAGGAAACTTCGAAGAATGGTTTTATCCTTGTAGTAGGTTTTTCTTCTGTGACAAAATATGAAGCTTCCAATGAATGTTGGAGAGAAGTCATGAAAGAGGATTTTGTTCTAGTGTGGGAAATAGAGATACTTTCAAGGAATGCAAGTACCTCCCTCGCTAAGAGGGAGTGTTGAAATCAGGTAGAATCAAGAGGTACTCTCACATGTCCTTGGTGCTAGACTTGTGAGAGAGAAACACCCACAAAGTATGTGTGGGTGGGATTTCCACCCAGGTTCATGGTTTTGGACCCAAAAAACGTTTATTATTCTAATTTGATGTTGCAGTTGATGTTGGAAGTTCCTTAAAGGTAAAGAGGGCTTCCTAAGGGACCCATGGACAAGTATAAATACGAAGGCAATGGAGAGGCTCGAGGACAAGAAGGTGAGGAATATTCTTCTTGTAAAGAGTAAGGACTAGAAGAGAACAACATGTTAGAAAAAAAAAGGAACCGTATGAGAGAGATTTAGGAGCAAGATGGATTTTGTTTTGATTAAGATGCAGTTGAGGCTAAAAGGAGTTAACCACGACCTAAATGAGGCCTGCTAAGGCCAACCACAACCAAAATGGAAAGGGTCGAATTGTTAAGGTTGAACAGGGGTTGATTTAGTGTTGTTGTAGCATCTCCCAAGGCTAAAAGAGGCCTTATTAATTCCAACCACAATTAGGAAAGGGCAATTGAGGGCTAGAGAAGTGAGATCACAAGCCTGTGTTGGAAAATCAAGGGGTTTGAAAGCCTAAGGAAGAAAGTTGACGACATGAGAAGGCTAACGGAAGCTTGCCAAGAAGTTAAGGAGTTGGATGAAGATGACTTGCAGTAAGTAAATGGAGGCAGAGGTGTTGATGTGCATGTTGAAGTTCTAGTAAAAGGAAACATAAAGTTAGAAAAGGGCGGTTTTTGCAAGTAAAGGTGATTGTTATCTATAAGAGAACTTCCAGGTAATAAATTTGTTGTTTAGGTGATTTAAGGTGGGATGGTAAAGCCCTAGTTTGTTACAACAATGTTGTAAGAGTGATGTAGGTCTCTATATTTGGGCAGGAATATCTTAGAGGACAAAGAATCATCCCTACGTGGTTTGTTCAAAGGATTAGACCTAATAGTTGGCATTGTACAAGGATTGTAAAGGGACACTATCCCTGGTATCAGAGCCCTATGGATTTTCTTGCTAATATACAAATAAGAAACATGTTTGGGCATTAATTCTTGTGTATTATGCATTGATTTGATTGCTAGCATATTCCTTTGTGGAAAGGTTTTGAAGTTAGGAATATTCAATGTGTCTATGTTTTATAGATAAAGCATAGGCCAGACCTAGGGTGCATGGAATTCTAAAAAACTCAAGAAAAGTTTTCTTCAAAATCAATCCTTCAATTTGTGCATAGCCCTTACACATAAGTCTTTCCTTATTTATGATAGTTTATCCATCTTAATTCATTTTGTTTTTGAATACCCATCTAGCCCCAATCACATTTTTATTTTTCGGTCAAAGTACAAGTTCTCGGGTTCCATTTTTCTCAATTTGATTTAGTTCTTGTTCCATAACATTCACCTAATGTTGGTCCTTGTTGGCTTGTGCAAAATCCTTTGGCTTTATTTTGGACAATAAGGAAAAAATATCATTTCCTGGTGTATTGGTTATTCTTCTTCAAGTTTGTATACCTGCATCAACATCTCCAATAATTTGGTTCTCTCGGTGATGTTGTGGTACAAATTTAAAAGCTATCTTAAATGGACAATATGTGTTTTCTTCTTGTTCTTCCTTTGTAGTAGTCTCTTCTTGGTCCACCTAGATGTTATCTTCTAAATTATCATTTGTTTTTTCTGATTCTTTCTCTGTCCGTGCTTCTCCTATTTTTACATCAATATTGTCCACAACTTTGCATAGTGTTTTATTGTTGCATTTGTAAGCTTTGCTTGTTTTTTATTATCCAAGGAATATTACCTCGTCTTCTCTAGAATTTAATTTCCCAATTTATCATCACTTATCTTCATGTAACTTTTGCTTCCAAAAAAAATTAAATACTTAATTGAAGCTTGCATGCCTTTCCATAGCTCATAGGTTGTCTTGGTGTTGTTAACTTAGAGTCCTGCATTGTTCATTATGTAAATTCTTGCAATAATTGCTTCTTTCCAAAACGTATCTGGTAATTTGGCTTCTAGCAACATTGTTCTCATTGTTTCTTGCATTGATATGTTCTTTCTTTCTACAAATCCACTCTTTTGTGGAGTTCTTGCAGCTAAAAGTTGTCTCTTGATTCCATATTTATGATAGAATTAATTAGTAATTTGAGGTAAATTGACCTCCTCTGTCTGATCTTAAATATTTGATTCTAAGATAACTTTAATTTTCAACTAAATCCCTAAATGAATTGAAAGTATCCAGTGCTTCTAATTTTTCTTTAAGAAACGCAACCCATATCATTCTAGTATAATCATCAAGAAACATCATAAAGTACATTTCGCCTTGCAGGGTTGGTTTTCTTATTTGCCTGCATAGACCTGTGTGAACAACCTCTAGTGGTCTTGATGTCGAGCACTCCCTTGATTTGAAGCTCACTCTTCTATGTTTCCCATGTTGACAATATTCGCAAATGACACTTGTTGGTTTTGATATTTTGGGCATATCGACTCCTTATATTCTGTTGATTTTTACCAAACTGTCAAAGCTCAAGTGTCATAGCCTTTTATTCCAACCAACTCTCATTTCTTTGTCGAATGTAACATTTTTATCATTTAATTTCATCAAGAATGTATACATTTCCTTAAGTTCTTATCACTCTTCCTACTAATCTTCTTGAATTAGTCTTCCTTATTTCACAATATTAAGCACGAAAAGTAAGATCATAACCTTGATCGAGCATCAAGGTGACACTTAAAATATTATGTTTCAGTTCTTCAATGTGAAAAATATTTTGTGCTTTAGACCTACCATTTTTAAGGCTTATGGTACCCATCCGGTTATTTCCGTAGATCCATTGTCTCCAAAACTCACATTTCCTTCTTTTTCTTCTTTTAGTGTAGTTAATTTATTTTGATCTCTAGTCATGTGTCCAAAGAACTCACTATCAACATACCACTAACTTTGATTGTTTCAATCATGCATAACTAGTATTCTTTTTCTGTAGGTGGTTCTTCTTGTTTTCTCTTCCAAAACCCTTCTCTTGATTTTGTAGGATAGTCTTGTGCGATATGGCCAAAATTGTCACATTTGTCACACTCTACAATGTACTTGGATAATGGAGAAAATGAATTATGATATATGTTATTGAAACCATTAGTGGATTTTGTTGTCTACGAACCTATTTCTAGAGGTTTGACGAGAACTTATTTCATAATAATTTTTCCATAATCTCTACAATCTTTTGCTTAATGTGAAATTTTTTTTCATGAGAAACAAAGACCAAGAAAAATAGTTTGATACCCAACTAAGAAGGATTTTCTTGATAAAGTAGTTCTTATGCAGTTGTCCTACCTTGGATAATATTCAACTCTTTGTTGATCCTTGTCACTTATCTTATTGTTTTATGCAATGTGAATGGATTTCTTAAGAGAATTAACATAGCAGTTTGATGCAGCAGTGTTTCGAAACTCCTCCCAACTTTTATCCTTGTTTTTGGAGCTTTTAGGATTTTCTTCAACTTTATTTCCTAGCGAATTAGGGTTTGCATATTCTTTGTATGGATTCACATCCATATAACCAAGACAAGTATTTACATATCGTGTTCATTGATTGCTAACAATAGCATTCAGGGTTTAAGAGCTTTTCATGTTTTTGTTGAGCTTATCTAGCTCTTTCCTTAACGAGACAATATTTGCTTCAAACTTCTCACAATTTTCTTTCTTTTCTTTTAGTTGACTATTCAACACTTCTTCCACTCTTTTTTCTTCCTCTTTTTCAATCTTGAGAAGATGATTTACATGCATAGTCTTTTGTTCTTCTTCCTAAGGTTGTCAATTTATTCTAGTGCGTTAATGAGTTCTACTTCAAGATCCACCATGCCTTCAACACCTTCTTCTTTTGCTTTTTCTTTTCGCTCCTTTTATTTGTCTATGTTAGATTCTTCATTTGTCACTAAAAATAGGTTCTCTCTTCTGTAATCACCAAAATCATGTTCTTCTTCAAAAGAAGAATTATAATCTAATTTGGAGTTCAAAGATTTTCTTTTGAAGACCTTTTTTAGGGTTATTTCGAATCATAATTATCTTCCATGAAAGCATGCTGATGGGCTCCAGTATTGCAGCAATAATGCTGCAACTCCTAAGGATCCCTTCTTTACTTTTATCAATCCGGTAGTTCGTAACAAACTTAGAAGCAACGATGCTATATGCACAAGTACTAGCTCTTGCCGCGACTATCACTTGATCAGCTGGCACAATTCCGCTAAGAGCTTAAGCCAAATTCAATGAGCTCTTAGAAGAAGCTTTTAACTATGATAGACGAAAGCTAACTCAAAAGAGACTAGTCTACTTGCAGAAAGAAGCTGAAAGCTTAAAGGAAATGCAAACCTTAGCAAACCCTAGTTCTACCGACTAATCCTATCGGTGCAAGAAAAAAAATGAAAGTGGTGGACTTGGATGCCATTGACTTATTGGAAAGGTAAAATGCATGTGACTAAGCTACTTCTGAAGAGAAATATGAAAGAAACATATTTTTGCATTTTTGAGTAATTTCGCAGAATTATTATTCATGTGCTTTGACTATTTCTTTCTGTGCAGAGGTTTATTGGCGCAAGGAAACGCTTACATGAGGTTGGGAAGGTGAGAAGAGATCTTAAGGGGTCTCTAGCACCCTTCCATAGAGTTTCACAGTGATCGGATCTCAAAAAACTGCTCTTGTGAGCTTCTGCAAGAAGTCTACAGGGGTTCTACAGGATGTTTTGTAGCTTCTACAGGAAGTTCTACAAGATGTTCCGAAAAGAGGCTTTTGAAGGGTTGATGGAGGAAAAACAATGGAGAAGTGGAAATGGAGGTTGGATAAGGATGTTAATAGGTCTAGGACCTAGTGCATGAGGTTGGGGAGTGATTAGGGTGATTGGATTTGTTCAAGGATGGAGAGAGCAATGATGCACAAGAATGTATAGATTATGGCAAAGTGGGAAAATGTGCAAATGAAGGGAAGGAATATTGGATTAAGGGTTGGAGCAAGTTGTATGATGGAGGAAGGGTAGGCAGGGAGGTATCACAGGTGATCTACACATTATTTTCCAAAACTGATCAAACAAAGACTAGGAAAACCAAAGATCTAGCTATTTTGACCTAATTTGACCTAAAATAAGAAACATGATGAACAGAAATTTATTGACAGAAAATCATGCAAGATAACTAAGCAAACTAAGTAAAAATAGATCTAAACATGTAATCACAACTGGTATCAACTTTCCTAACTAAAAATCTAACACTAGCAATTGCATGAAAAGGCAAAAACAGTTTTTTTTTGTGGCAACAAGTATGCCTTGGTCTCAGCTCATGGTCCCAAGGAGGGAGAGATGAGATCAAGGATTGCTTGGTGGCTTTTTTGCAGGTCTTTTCCTTTACCAATCTATCAAATCACCTTGAAGCATGAAAAGTTATTTCAATCATCAAAAACAACCCAAGTAACAAAGCAAGATCTTAATCTAGATAACAGAAATTATTCTATGAATGCAGCAAAGACACATAAAAGTACACAAATGAGGTACTGGCACTTGGATTGGGCCCAACCCCAAGAATTACAGCCTCCTAAGAGAGATTAGAGCTGGTGCAAAGCTGGATTCATCTTTATTGATCAAAAAAAATAGTTACATCCCAAAAACTGTCTACAAGAAAAAGCTTGAAAATGTGCTGAAATCCAGAACTAACCTACTGACTAAAATCTAACTTACATCTGACTAACTCCTACCTAAAAAATGACTAAAATTGACTAACAAACTGACTAACTGAAATGAGGCCCTAATCCTTCTTATTTATACAAATTGGGGACCCCAACAGTCCTCCTAATCTTTAGGGACTCGGCTGCCAAAACTTGCAATTAACAGAAGTCCTACTTGACTTGCTTGGCTGCCCCTTGTGCTCTGAGTTTTTGATAGAGAATTCGAGCTAAGGGCTCATAAATGAAGGGGACACCTTCCTACAAATCCTCTCGCTTGTTCTTCCACGAATTTGACTGCCAAGTGCTCATTAAACCTTTGATTTTGTCTCCAAATTGACCAAAAAAACTGCCTAAAGAACACATTAGACTTGTTGGCATAATGACTAACCCAATTCACTCTATTAGCATAAATATAATCAAAAACATGAAATAAACTAATGAGAATGGTGGATTAAGTCGAATTAGGAGGCTGAATGAGCCCATATAATTACTCATTTCTGGGGCTCATCACATGCTTAGCAACAAAAATTCATATCCTACCATAATTAAAATAGATAAGTAATTTAACTTTGAATTTAAATCTTTTCTTTAGTTTCATGACTAGTTCATCCATTTCTGTATCGGATTCATCAGTGGAGCAGTCAAAAAACTTGCATTTTCTTGATAGATTATATGATTTAAATGTTGCTTCCTTATGTGATGAGTTTCTCATCTTTATTTCATATGCTGTGAGAATTCCATGAAGCTCATCCATTTTTAGATTCCCCAATCCTTCATTTCTTCTACAGAAGATACTTTGGCAACAAAACATAGAGGAAGGGACCTCAATATTTTTTGAATTGTTGTTTCTTCAATTCTTTCACCAAGTCCTTTGAGAGAATTAACCAGTTTATCTACTCTAAGAAAATAAGCAGTAACATATTCTTCATCATTCATTTCTAGGCTTTCAAATTGTCTTTAGAATAGTTGAAGCCTTTCCTTGTTTACTTTGTCATCTCCTCCATGGTTTCTTAGGAGCTTATCCCACCTCTCTTTAGCTAAATCACACTGCATAAATTCAACAAATTTTGAATATGACAAGCCATTTAAAATGGAATTCATAGCTTTTGCATTGGGGACATACGCCTTTTTCCCATCTTGATCAACTGGAGGAGAAGATGGAACCTTATATCCATCTAAAACATACTGCCAAACTTTGGCACCAATATACATTAAGTGGGCTTTCATTCTTATCTTCCAAAAGGGAAAATGTGTTCCGTCAAACAAAGGAATTTTTATTGAGTATTCTCAACTATCCATGGCACCTAGAAGATATTATTCTAGTTATTAGATTGTTCTTGAAGAAGTCTACTCGGATGCCAGTTGTTGAAAATACATAGTGATACTAAGAGGGGAGGGAGGGGGAGAGGGTAAACCAATATCAAAAATTTAAATTCATTTCACATTATTATCTTATGGCTAGAATATCATCACATAATCAATCATGAACACAAATATTAAAGTGAAAATCCAAACTTGAAAGAAACACTTGAACACTTTTAAATAGTCTTTAATTTATTATAACCACTTGTGAAGACACCAATCCTAGCTAAGCACCAACTTACAATTGTTTATTGTTCAAGAGACAATATTTAGACCTAAAAACTATTCCAAAAGAACGTCTGCCTTCCTGGTGTTGAATTTCGACATCACTAGAGAATCTACGTTTGGGTCTTACAATCTCTAAAATAACCAACTCAAATGCCACAAGAAGACTATTTTGAACAGCATAATAAACATAGCAGTAAATAAACTAGTGCACAATGTGCAACTTTTAACTTTTTCAACCCAGCTTTGTTATACTAATAAACTTTAATACAATTGTCTATGGCTCCTGTACTAGGGATCATGACCCTCATACAATCACTGATACAATAATACAACTAGGGTTTGGTATCAATCCTTTGACAACCAATCTACCCTGAACAATGTTTAATTAGCCTACTTGTTGATGTAGCCGAATCCTCAACTCCTTTTAGCCCACATACCTTGAACACAACTACTAGTCCCACAACTCCCAATCTGCAACTCCAACAATATGCCTCTATCAATGGTCATAAGTCCTTTAGGTCACTGAACACGACTCCAAACAATGTTTCCTTCTAGCTTCTCCTTAGTATTTCGAGTCATTAGCACATAAGGTCTTTCATCAATTGTTCACAACTTCATTTTTGAATGTCTTTTTGGCTGCCCACTTCTACATTCCTCTATTGCTATATGATGACAAGTCTAGGGCATGAAGGTTTCCCTTCATCTCACTAAAGATGTCCCTCTCCAACAGTGAACTAGGGTTGACATAACTGGTCCCCTTGGATTCCCTTTGCTCCTTTAAAGATCAACCCTTGACCTCCAACAATTCTACCCTACTAGCAGTCTTAGCAGTCCTTCACCATTCCTTCACTTCATGGCTCTATTAACACCTATTGCCAGCCCTGCAAACTACTTCTTAATATGCCAACTCAAATCTGTCCAAATTGGACCATCACCTAGCAACAACATAAAATTATGGAACGTACATACCTTAAGAAAGGATGTCTCATTTTCCATTGTACTTAGTTCTAAGCATGCATTAGGTCTGAGGTATTTTGGCCCTAGTTAGGGCACCAAACCATCCCTCCCTCGAAGCCTGAAAACCTCTGCAAAATATGTGTTGAACCTTCTTAACCAGCCCACCTTTCCTTCCTTATTGCTTGGCCTTCTCCCAATTGTTTTCCTGTTCGTTTGGTCCTCCAAAAATGGACTTTCAACCTCCCAAACAAGTCACTTCAGAGCTTCACCCTCCTTGCAATTAACTCAGAAAGTCTCAACCCCTGCTTCAAGAAGAATTTAACCCAATCTTAAGCCCAGATGTGCTCCTTTCTTACTCCGCCCTACTCCTTTATCGAACTCGGCTTAGACAATCTCAAAACGAACCAAAACAAGCCCCTTCTCACCTTCACTAAGCTCCTTTGATCTATGGCCAATTCAAATGTATTCTCCAATGATGTGTGCTCTTGTGATGTGCCTAGATCGAATGACAAGGTCTCATATTCATATGATCTCATGGGTGTAATGAATAGTCCTTAAAGAGCACCTCTACAAGCCTAGCCAACTTGCTCTAGATGTTTCTTTAGCCCACACATGCACATAAATAAACAAAATTACCCATTCGATCCCTTCTTCCATGGATGCCTTAAGAACCCTAGGACCCTTTTAGGGTTCTCCGCTTGCCACCATGGTCTAAACATCAAAGTTCATTTTGGTTTTGTGCCCACTCATTTGCATGCAAAACCCATCTCTTGGGTATTTTATCCCACAAATCACCTTTGACCTGCAAATTTCTCCATAACCATGTACCCTAGGGTTTGGAGTACCTCCCAAGCTACCAACCTCAACACCTGGCAGCTTGTACCCAAACCAGTCTAGAAATTTTTCTTCAAACAAAGCTCGACCTCCAATAAAACTCCATCCAACAGAATTCAATCACCTCTTCAACAAGACTCACCCTGCTCAATAGTAGGATACAATGTCCTCAACAGAATTCAGTCTTTAGTAGGGCTAAACTTAGCCTCAAGAGAAGTGAACTCTACCTAAACAAGGCCTCAACAAACATAAATTGGCTTCAACATACATCAATAGAACAAAACTCAACTTCAGGTAGCCTTCAAAACAAATTGAAACTCTTCCCAAAAATTTGCCAAAAACCCTCCCACAACTTAGGTAAGACAATGAAATCTTCTTCATCTTGGCTTTTTTTTTTTTCACTGGTTCATGAGGTATGAATGCCATACATGCTCCTACTCCTTCCTAAAACATAACCAAATTGGATTGTGCAAAGTGCTAAAGTTCTCCTCAACGCCTATTTATAGTGTGTTTGGGCATCTACGGCCAGGTCAACTTATTTTCTAGCAGGGTTGACATGACTTAGCAGGGTAGTTTATATCTATATATATATATATTTATATAATATATATTATATTATATATATATATATATATATATATCTATGTGTGTGTGAAAAAAAAAATTATCCTCAACAGCGAGTTAAAGTGCATGCCACATCGCCAGAAAGGTCTCAAAATATGTTATTTGACTATGTAACTTTCTCTTTCATTTAGACAACGTTTGACATCAATAACAACCATTTTCAACAAAATGCATTGGCAATGTCATTGAAGAAAACATTCAAGAAGATTTTATTAGAAAAATATGACGAAATTGATCACCAAAGGAATCTCATTAATGCTTATTTGCAAATTTAAAGTTAAAAGAACAAGAAAACAAAACCAAAAAAGCATGAATAACTTGTCAATAAATAAAATTGACTCACGAAAAACAATAATGAATCCAAATTAACTATGAAAGTTCTTCAAAATAAAGTCCAAAGCATGGATAAGGGAACTATTACAAATGTGATCAAAGTTGAAAAAATGAGTCAAGATTTATATATAGTTAACAAGACATCAATCATTAAAGTGACACTTCCTTATCCAATCATAAGGAAATATCCATATATCACTACTTATGATCCTTGGATATATTTTGTTACTTACATCTTAACTGTTAGTATGAAGTATTTCTGCAAGTATGCAAAAATCCCTTCACTTAAACTATAGGTGACTTATAACCCTAACAACAAAAGTGGTCTCTATTGTATTCTTCAAACCTGCAAAATAAACATGAAAGCCTTACAACAAAATATTATGCAAATCAAAATATACTTATGACAACAAAATTAAAACAAGTCTAACAACCCAATGGAGAATATGAATGATCAATTTTATTAATATAGAACAGTACACCTGATGAGAATAAATTATAGACTTGGGTCTATAGACCCCCTTCTGTGGGATGGGTCCTTCTTGACCTTATGCTTTAGCAATTTTTATGCTCTCTCAATGGTTGTGGTATGTTGTGGGTAAAAGGAAACAATGAAGGTTTGAACTCAAGTGAGATCAAATGTCATGAGACGATAATGAGGACAATGAGAATGATGATACATAGTGAAGAATGACGAGAATACAATCCTATTTATAAAAAATGTTGAAATAAATTGAGAATTAAAAAATAATAAATATTATTGACTAAGATCAAATGTCATAAGACAATAATGAGGACGATGAGAATGATCATAGTGAAGAATGAGGAGAATATGATCCTATTTATAAAACATGTTGAAATAAATTGAGAATTAGAAAATAATAAATATTATTGACTAAATCAAAATCCAACGCTTGTGAATATTTTTTATTTTTTTTCTAAAGGGAAAATTATTTGAATGGTCAATTATATTTATTTAGGAATGTTAAAGTAATTTACAAATTAAACAAAAATATAAATAAATAAAATAAAATAAAATAAATAATAAATAAATATTAATTATTTTATGAGGATTGAGTGAAATGTGAATTTGAAATCATTATCAAATAATGATTTAACAATTATCTCATGAGGAAAATAGGGGATACGTTTGGAATAATAAATACATAATGATTCATTTAATTATTTCAAGGTGATTTAGTTAAAAATTATTAGAAATAGTCATAAATAATGATTTAGTAATTATTTTTAGAGAACATTAAATAAGTAGTTATTTATTTAATTATTCTCATGGGGTTTTGGATTTTAATGAGAAATAATTTAGGAAAATAGTTCAAATTATTTCCAATGGTGAAGTGAATTTTACCATGGAAAAAATCATCTTACATGGTGTATTTTGATCAACCTAGTAAGAAATAGATAGGTGAACATTTTTGAGTGATAACATTAACATACCAGAGTCAAAAATGTTTGACTTCTAAACAACATTTTTCATATACATAATATTTTTGAAAAAAAAGAATTATCCATTAAATTTATCTTAGTTGGTTAAGAGGAATAATTGTTATTTTAATCATTCAAATTCAATTCTCACAAATGAAGTGGCTTTAAGTGTTTTTGTAATTTGTCTTCATCAAATCTCATAATAAAATAATCTTGTTTGTTTATAAAAAATCATGGTCCAAAAAAACTTAATAAAATATAGAGTATGCATTGTCAATATTGTATTGCTCACCCTCTTTAACCCTAACCACCAAAAATAAAAAACAAAAATCATCAAATAAAAATATAATAAGCATTAAATTTCCAAATTATATTTGAATAAAATATATATATCTTATTATATATATTTTATTTCAAACAACCAAAAAAACGGAACATTAATTTCATTGTAGTGATTTATTTTAAATATATATATATATATACTTACTTTCTACCGTTAAACTGCGGACTTGTGAAGTTTTCTTTAAGAAAAACATAGTGATACCTTCATTGTCTAAATGGGATGATTACATACAACCGTTGGTAAAGCTCAATTAAAGTGATTTTTGTATCCTTACCATTCCAACGATGCCTGTGTTAAGCGAGATTCAAACAATTCCTTTGAAAAGGGCATTATATTTAATGGTGTACTCACAAATTTTTGTTTTTTTTAAAAGTCTATTTGCAGAATTTATATGTTAAATAATGAAAAGACATGTCAAACTAATTAATGTCATTATTGTGTTAAGAGGTTTATTCTACATCCTAGTGTGAGAGATGTGTAAGTCTGTTCATCAATTTTTTCCCTTTAAAATAAAAATAAAAAATAAAAATTATGTTTTAAAAAGAAAAATAATGTCATCATTGAGTTGAGAGGCTTATTCTACAGCCTAGTATGAGAGATATGTAAGTATGTTCATTGGTTCTTTCCCTTTAAAATAAAAATAAAAATAAAAAAATAAAGTTATGTTTTAAATAGAAAAATAATGTCTTTAATAAAAAAAAAATGTGTTTGTAAGATGTTTAAATCTTAAATTTTTCAAAAATATTTCAACAAGATATTTAATGTCAGCTATAATAATAAAAAATGAATATGCAGTAATAAAAAAAATGTGTTTGCAAAATGTTTGAACCTTAAACTTCTTAAACTTTTCAAAAATATTTCAACAAAACATTTAAATAAACTATTTGAAAATCTATATTAACTAATTTATTTAGATATCAACTTCAGATATATCTATATATAGAAAACAAATTATTAAAATAAAATATTTTAATGTGGTATATAGAAAAATAAGTTTTTATGGTTAAAACATTTATTTGGTCTTATATATACTCTACTTAAATAATGAAATTTCACACTCTAAAGAAGCATGTACGTGAAGAAATTTGATCCCTCTTGGCTCATGTTAAATCTGTATTTAAGATGGATCTATGTTGGTATATATGGGATCATATTTAATCTCATATTTATAACTTATTATTGTTTAGGTTCTTTCAATCCATTTACAAACATTATGTGTGATCCCTATATCAATATATAATAATAGTTTTGCTATAATTAATAATATTTATTTATTATTTTTTATTTATTATAAGTTGATTGAATTCAAATTTCTTGGTGGAAAAAAAAACAATCATAATAATTATATTGCATATAAATTTTTATTAAAATTATAAAAATTAAAATTGAATAAACCCAGTATATATATATATATACACACACACACACACATGTGGTTCCTAAAAATCCATGTTTATGGTTCCTAGAAATCAATGGTGAATCATAACTCACTCTGTCTACGACATCTTCCTAGAAATCAGTGTTTATGGTTCCTAGCAATCAGTGGTGAATCATTAACTCGCTATGTCTACAACATCTTTACTAGAATTTAGTGTTTATGGTTTATGGTTTCTGGTTCCTAGAAATCAATGTTTATGGTTCCTAGAAATCAGTAGCAAATCAGTAACTTGTTATGCCTACAACACCCAATACTGTTCCACTCGCTTTGTCTACAACATCTTCCTAGAAATCAGTCTTTATGGTTCCTAGAAATCAGTAGTGAATCAGTAACTTGCTATGTCTACAACATCTTACTAGAAATCAGTGTTTATGGTTTATGGTTTCTGGTTCCTAGAAATCAATGTTTATGGTTCCTAGAAATTAGTAGCAAATCAATAACTTGCTACGCCTACAACTCCCAATATTGTTCCACTCGTTCTATCTACAACATCTTCCTAGAAATCAATGTTTATGGTTCTTAGCAATCAGTAGTGAATCAGTAACTCACTATGTCTACAACATCTTACTAGAAATCAATGTTTATGGTTTATGGTTCCTAGAAATCAGTGTTTATGGTTCCTAGAAATCAGTGGCGAATCAGTGACTCGCTATGTCTAACACCCAATATTGTTCCAAGCAGATCCACCCGAAAGGATCACTTCCCACCAACTCAAATACAAAGCCGGATCCAAAAATTGTCAAGAAAATTTGAACTCGTGATCTCTCAATAACGCGTGCTTAACTATGAAGACTCGCCCAATTGAGCTAACCCTAAGACTAGCTTGTTTTTATATTCATATTGTAATTACATTCATTTTATTTTCTATTATTATTTTAAGAGTTTTGGCATTATGTTTCTATTGTTTATTTTGGCAATTTATTATATGTTTTGTTATGTCAATATGTAATGTAATCCATTCCCTAGCTTTAAATAGATGAAACTTTCTTAGTTCTACAATAATCATAATAATAATCCGATGTATGAGCCTCTTTGTTTGTGGTGAAAAGGAGCCCCCTCCATACAATTCTTTAATCACTAGAGTCTACAGAGGTGTCCATACTCTACCCCTCAACCCTCTAGATTTGAACATGTTATCTCTTAGGATGAGACACACGTTCTTAACCATTTAGTGCACTCAATTTTTCTTTTGTATGTGTGCGTCTAATGATGATGTTAGTCATCATCATCATTATATATAATGTTAATATTGAAACATTTTATTTATGGCCAACATTGAAGTGTTTTTTATTATTAATATGTTTTAAATGTCTTATGTCAATTCTATGTTGAGCATGAAACAATTTGCAGGCTATAGAAAGCACCTTTGAAAGCAATAACTTTTTTTCCAATCTCTCTATGTGTGTGTGTGCGCGCGTGAGAGAGAGAGAGAGAGAGAACGCCTCCAAACGCAATCAATATTTTACTCTCTCTCTCGCACCTCCTAATGCAATCAATATTTTACTCTCTCTCTTTATATATATATTTCTTGTTATATGTGTGTATGTGATGAGGATGTTAACAACCACCACCATAATCATCATATATGATGTTGATATCGAAATATTTTATTTTAGCTAACATTGAAATATTTTTTTCATTATTCATATTTTTAAAATGTTGGATATCCCTTGTTACGAACTAGAAGAAATGTCTCTCAACATAATAATTTTGGAGGCATTGTATTTAGATTCAATAAGTTTATCTATTCAAAATTGTGAGTCACAAGTGACTTTGGACGTGTAAGAAAGCAATGTGATTGAGAAGATTGAAGTTCTCAGATAAGTATAAGGAGCTAACCAATTAAAACCAACCTAAGTAGAGAATGGAAATTATGATTTATATTTTGTTTTAGATGCATTTGTGGGATAAATCATAATATTTTAAATGGAAAACCTAATTCCCTCTTTGTGCTTGTTTCGATGAGATCTAAAGCTCAACACTACTTCTTGCTCGTTAGGTCTCCATTGTCTCTCCATTAAAGGAGCAACTCTGTAAGCCATCGTTTATGGCCCCAATGTCCTATGGGATGCCCCTATTACATTATTTTAGGTTGTTTGCAATTTGAGATAGGTTATAAACATTTACAATGCAACATTAGTGTTAATGAGGTTTTGGTTCAACAATGAGGATGGTAGCATGTTAAGCCATTATCAACGCTGAATTCTTTGAGGCATAAATAAGCAAGTCGTTACAACTAGGTGTATATTCTAAGTGATTTGACAAAAATGAAGATTGTTATCATAATAACATAGCCAAAAGAAAGTGTTTGTGTTCAATGGCTCATCCCCCAACAGTTGTTTTATTGGTGTGAACAAGATTCATGTGGTTCCTGACATATTTAAGTTAGTTGTAATGGTTCTCTTAAGTTTTTAAAGGAAACACTTTAAAGAAGAAAGGAAACATGATAAGAATTTACTAAAACCATATACATCCGGCCATTAAATTCATTTATTGTCTTTTGGCATTGCAGTCGTTAATTCAATACCCTTGACAACCCTCTCTGAATCAATGAATGAAGCTCTCCCTTCTATCTTGGAATATAAGACGGATGGCAATCCCAAGCTATAAGTAGTTTGTCCATGGAGTGTTATAAAGTACTAGGTTGGATTTGGGCCTTTTATAGGATGACATATGACTATGATTTAAGCTTCACAACCATATGAGCTATTGTTGTAATGGTCCCTTTTGTATAATTGATCACGTTCAAGGAGTTGGGGGGATGAACCTTGATATCTACCATTATTTGAAGAATTTTGTTGTAGTTCATGAATGTGATCTCGACAATTGATCTATTTCGATTACACTACTGATTTAGAATCAATTGTTGTGGTTATGTTCACACTATGTACCCAATCTCAATTCATAACAAAGTCATCTTTGAGATCCGATGGCTAATCCTCCTTGCTTGATGAAGATTGAATTATTAATGGAAGCTTCAATATTTTTGAATGGATGGTGATCAAGTTGGTGGTGTTGGTTTGATAGTTAGTGGTGTGGAAAAGCAAGCTTGAACAAGGTGTAAGGCAATGTTGCAACATTTTGACCACAAGTGGTGAAAAAGGGGTTGGATTGTGGGGGTTGGTTCACTTGGTCCAAATTTAGATAAGGGAAGGACAGAGTTCAAGGGACACTAGATCATGTATATGGCCCTTGAGATGGCATCTCATTTTGTGTCATATGCATCTAGCAAATGTTTGATACATCTTATCAAATTGGATCAGTTTCCTATTCGAACAATTATTTCAACGACCAATCCAATATACTTGAAGCCCTCTTCTTTGTTCAAGCTTAATGTTTCATGTTTCGATTTTCCTAACTTTCGTGCTCTCATCCATCATGTTTGGAACCTCATCCCTTGCCTTGTTGGTGATATGAGTTGGTTTCTTTGGTGGGAAACTATTATTCACCAAAATGTAAATTTATGAAAGGGTATGAGAGAATGATGACTTGTAGGTATCACCTAGCACTGCAGTTGGCTAGGCAATTGTTCGATGTGTTTTGTACCTTCCTAGAGGAGGACATTCATAACACTATTTTCTAGGACGACATAACCTAACTAGAGTTGGTGGTGCATAGAGAAGATGAGTACATAGCCAAAGGGGCTCTAGTTCACTAATGGTTGTAGGGGATTCAAGGAAGGGATAAAGGATCTACGTTCCTCTCTAGCTTCTTACTAGAAAATGTGGTTGCCAATGGGGTGCTTGGCCTAGACCATCTTGATCACTCTCTTGAGGAGAATCCAAGATAAATTCAAGGTATATTAGACCTTCATTTTCAAATTACTTTTTCTCCTTAATGCTTTGTTGAATTCAATTATGGTTGCCAAGAACTACTATCAGGCAGTACCACATAAAGATTTTATTCAAGACCATGGCAAATTAGATAGAAATTTTATGAGAGATGATCTCTTTGGTAAACTTTGTTCAACGCAAAATGGTTAATCCCCTAAAATAGATGGGTTTCCTTGTGAATATTTCCAAGTAATGTGCAACACAATGGGGGTTGATTTCTAATGTTTTCCATAAGAGGCCTTTTGAGAAGCTACTTGATTGAATCCTTTAATTAGGAGTTGATTAAGTTGATCCCCAAGAATGTTGCCAAAGATTCTGTTAAGAGTGACATCCTATCATTTTGTTGAGTGTAGACTACAAGGTTTTAGCTAAGGTAATAACTCTATAAGTGTAGGTTATTGCCAAGAAGATTTTTTAGAGGGAGATAAACAAGGTTTGTTCATGGGTGTTTCACCTTAGATGTAGTGATCTCAAGAGGAGACTATGGAGTGACCCAAGGAGGCTAATCAATAAGCCCTCTTCTTGAAGATTGACTTTGACAAAGCTTATGATTAGAATGGCGATCTTTAATCATTGATATTTTGACTTGTTTAGATTTGATCTAAAGATAAGTGAGGATGGTAAACGCTTTTTTTTTATTGTCTCCACTCTTATTTTAGCAAATTCCCTATCTCCTTGAATTATACTTCATTTATCCATTAGGTAGGAGTGTCTTGTCATGCCTTGTCTTAAAGTGTTGATAGTATATGCCTTCTACTAATTGTTGAAAGCTACTTAGATGCCAGACCATTTGCAAGGTGTTCCCCGACCTCCCCACCCCCATTGTTTGAAGATGGTGTAGAACCACTCTATAAATGACTTGCTCCTTTCTGTGTGTGCACATCAAAGATCAATTGATAATGCTACATATTGTTTGTTGTGTTCTATGTAGCGTTTGGGGCAATGTTCAATGATCACAAAATTGACTTCTAGTTAGCATGTTTTGACAAAACTCTGATTGGATTCCCAAAGTGTGAACTTTTGTTTGCCCAAGAGTTTTTGCATAATATCTTAGCATTCCATTCAATGTGGGGCGCTCTCCAATTTTCCATATGGGATTGGTGTCTTCAACAGTTGTAGCATAAGCTGCTTTTCTAGTATAATAAGAACCTATCATTTACTAACAAACTATGGCAAACTGGATCGACAAAGCCTCTCAAATTTATTATGTGTCTTGATGGTTTCCTAACATGGTACAATGTCAATAATTGAGCAAATTTTATGGTCACATTTGTGGGCCAAGTATGGAGGAGCCTAAGGCCTACCAATATAGCTAAATGGGTGTTGCAATGTTTGGAGGGGTCTTCTCAATGGAAAGTCTTATTGAGACACGAATTGCACACACCTCAACATATTGGCATGATTTGAAGTTATGTAATATCATTGTAGTACCTCAACACTTTTATATTTAGGAGTATACATGGTCAACATGGAGAAAGGTGTCAAGTTTAGTGAGCTAGTAAATGTCTTGCAATTGTGAGAGGAGGGTTTTGGCTATAAATCCAATTTGGAGCTGGAAGATGCAAGATCCATGTCTTCTTGATTTTTCTCATTTCTACGTATGACAATTGAGCAAAAAGAGCATTTTTCTTTGGACCGACTTGTGAGATACCCACGCACACTCTTGGAAGAATTAGACATCCTTAGCTCATAAGTATGTCTTTTTCTTTTACTTATCGACCCACCATCATGGAGATAGTTGGCCTCATCCAATAAAAAAATATTTATTTTGACCTGCCAAGACCCATACAGTGTGATCCAGAATGGAGTTTGGGCACCCATTGGTTCAGTATGACTCACATAAGTTGTAATTCATTTGCATCAACATCATGAACACGGCCTTGTGCTTAATGAAAAGTGTCTCCTTAGATGTGAGCATTGATGTATTTGAATGTTACACAATGTGTTGTTAGTGTGAGTGTCTTATAAGCTTTGGGTGTCTCCATGAATAATGATTTTATCAATGTCTTCCTACAAAGACTAGATGTATAAATGTGACCTCTCTAATGGTCTTTACCTTTTTTGCCTCTGGTTGGAAATGGTGAAGCACTTAATATCAAAAAGTCATTTCTCCATGTCCTATTGGGATCATCATCAATTGAAGCAAGCAACTATTTATCATGGGAATTTGCATTGGAAAGCAGTTTTGTTTGGTAACTCCAAGTCCTTATTCCACTCTTCCCATAATGGTATTTGTCACTATTTGAGAACTCCAACTATGTTCTCTCATTTGGAAACTTCAGTGCAGATATGTTTTTGAGAACAAGGTTATCTCTTTGGCTGCCTTTTTCCATGTGGAGAGAAGAGATTGTGTGCAACTTTTGGAAAAAGGGATATTTACTTATTAAGGACACCAATTGTTAGATCTAGGTGCCTATTTGGATTTTATTTATGTTTGTGTAGATTTAAGGAAAAGTATGTAAATACCATTTTATATACTCTTTTACCTTTAATTTTTTCTCGATGTAAATATAAGTCTTCTCAAAAAAAAAAGAATAGAGGTACCCTACGAGAAGCATGTTGTATAGGATATAAATTGAATACATATTCTAAATGCTATAGGTTAGAGAATAGAACTCAAAATACAAGAACCTTATGGAAAATACTTTAAGTGATTCTCAACACATGTATCCATCCCATGATATCAATTTAAAGTACATAAATGTAATCACCTCTAGATCTAGATCTCATTGACACCTTATTAGATGACAAATGCAAAATTCAAACATGACAAAGGAACAAGAAATTCAAAACATGTGGAGACAAATGATTTAAAACAAGTGAAAATTGCCTCATCCGCCAAAGCTTAGAAGTGGGATTGAGTCAATGCCAAACAATATCAGGGCATTTTAAAACAAATAATAGCCCATTTAAAATGGGAACAAACAAGGAAGAAACGGTCTAAAAAGAAAAGTACTCGAGCCCTTTGCAAAAGGCACTCAAACAAGTGTCCTCTACAAGCACGTGGCAACAAGAAGTCCAGAGGAAAAGTAATTGAGGCATTTGATCTTTATGTGAGAATTGTTAAATGCAAAACAAAGGTTGGAGGTTTTAGAAGCTAAAGGGTAGGAAAGAGATCATGGAATTCATATAATAACAGATGAGAACAAGGCTTTAGCATAAAGCAATAAAGTTTTGAAAGAACAAGTGGCATTGCTACAGAAAGCTCTCCTGATAGGGAGGACAGAATGGCAACGCATGAAGGCGGACATGCAAAACATAAAGAAATTTGTACTAGAAAGTACAAAGGTGGTGAATGTGAAATCATCCCAGGATAAAGGGAAAATGATTGCCCAAATAAACAACCATGAAGAGAACATAAGAAAAGAAATGAAAGGATATTCCACCAAGTTTCCAAAACTTGGGCTCAAGTTATTAGCAATTCTACTAATAAGGAAGGAGAAACAAATATTCAAGTCGACAACATGCAAGATAGTGAAGGCAAGGAAAGATAAAATAGGGCAGCAAACATAATTATTAAAGGGGTGAAAGACTATGGCAAAAATTAATGTACTCTTGACCTTGCAAGAGACTTCTTGAAATACAAGTTGCCATGGCAAAGACCAATATGCGAAGCATGGAGGGTGGGTAAGTTTAATGGGGAAAGAGTCAGGTCCATAAAAGTCATTATGCCTAGCTTGCACGATAAATATATCATTCTAAGCAAGAAACATCTCTTGAGGGTTTCTCGTTTTTTCCTAGAAAAAGATTTAACTACAAAACAACAGGAGGAAAGAAGGGAGAAAATTTTAAAGGTTAGGGAAGCAAGAGATGAAGGCAAGAGAGCATGGATTTATAAAGGCAAAGCTGTGATAGCACGATTTGGACCTCCTTCCAAAACAAAGCAGTAAAATGGTAATAAAGAAGAGGCAACAAACTCTTCAATAGGAAATTAGAAAGCAAGGTCAGTATGGGAAAGCAGGGACAAAGTCTCAAATGTGAGTCTTGCATGTCAAAATAAATAGCAATAAAGTCATACCCAGGTTTCCTTAAGATTAGTTTGTTGGAACTGCAGAGGTTACCCATGGAGACGAGGACCTGGGTTAGGGCCTATTGCGGAAGATAGAAACATAATTTGCCTCATAGAAACACATGAACATGAAGGTACAAGACACCTGTGTATGAAGGACACTGGAAGATGGCAGTGTGGAACAAGGCAACAGGGAATGGCAAAGGGCATAGGGGTATCATAGTTTTAGTAAGGGAGAAAGAAGTTTGTCTCATTCAGTTAGAAAAAAAAGACTCAAATAAGCAATTCATTTGGTTTAAAATATCAAAAAATGGAAACCACATCAGAATTGCAGCATGCCATTTTGCGTCGCAGGCTTCAAAAAACTACAAAGGAAGAGGGCTTGACCACAAAGATCCATTTGCATCCTTAAAAGCGGATATTGCAACATATTCATAAATAGGTGATGTCCTTATAGTGGGTGATTTCAATGCTAGGACTGCAAGTGAGTAAGCTATAATTCTTTGTTGTAAAGATGATTGTGACCCTATTTGGCGTACAAAAGAAAGTAATCATCAGTGGGAAAGAGTTTCATAGGACAAGGGCTGCAATCTCTTTGGTGAACAATTGTTTACTCTATGTGGGGCCTTTGATTTAGTCATTTGTAATGGCTTGACTAGATGGGCAAAGTCTAGTAATTTCACTTGCAATACTTACAATGGAGCAAGTGTGGTAGATTATGTAATTTGCTCGCATGGTTTGTGTGAGAAAATGGAGTAAGTTTCGATTAGAGATCAACTGTGGGACTTGAAATCAAATCACAAGCCAATTTATTTATGTTTCTCATGGATTGGAAAGAAATAAATAGAGTCAAAAATTCAGCATGTCCAACAAAAGCTCCCACAGGGCATAACTATTTTGACCCCAAAAAATTGTAATACCTTCAAAATGATGGTAAAAAGGCTCTTTGAGAAGGAGAAAATTACGATACAAAGCTTTTATAGTCATGAATTAACACATTTAATTCAATGCACACTTGCAAAGTGAAAAAGAGCAAAAATTAAGAAGTCTGAAACAAATTGCTTTCCGATTAATGCTTGGTTTGACAAGAAATGCAAAAAGGCAAGGAGAATGTGGAAAGAGTCAAACAAGGATAACATAAAGCTCAAAGCTTACAAGCAGTTATTAAGCAAGAAAAACGTTGATTTCGTGGTTTCAAGGAGGGAAGAACTAATCTTCCTTGGGAAAAATAATCCCAAATTATTTTAGAGAGAGCTCCAACCGAAAAAGATACAAATTGGAAATAATATTACAGTTTCTAAATGGTTTGACTATACAAGACAACTCTATGAGCAGGTTCCCAAGGTTGACCCTCCCCCCTTGGTCAATACTGATACTGAACTCTTCACCATACAAGAGGTAGAGATGTGTATCAAGAAGTTGGGTGTTGGAAAAGCAAAAGACTTACCTGAACTCCAAGCAGAATATCTAAGTGGGGCTCAAAGATTCTTGCACCTCATATTACAAAAATCTTCAACAACATCATACAACAAGGGCTCCCCACAGACTGGACAACTACTCTGGAAATGCCTCTTTTCAAGAGCGGTGACATCAATAATCCCTCCAAATATAGGACCATCATGATAAACCCTTTGTTTGCAAAGCTATTTGAAAGCATGCTAGAAAATAAAATTAGCAAGTGGGCAGAAGAAAAAGATAAGCGTGCTAAAGGGCAAGCAGGGTTAGACCTAAACATTCCATAGTTGATCATTATATAACTTTAAGGCACATCACTGAAAAAGTTTGGAAGAAAAAAGAAGAAGTCTTTTGTTACTTTGTTGATTTCAGAAAAGCGTTTGACTCGGTTCCTAGGGATAAACTTTGGCGCAGAATGGAGGAACTTGGGGTTCCTAAACATTTGAGAGCAGTTGTGCATAGGTTGTATGAAGAGGTGAAAGTCAAAATTAAAACTTCAATAGGCATTTCTGAAAGTTTTAGAAGCGATATCAGGGTCAAGCAAGGTTGCCCATTGTCTCCTACCCTTTTTGGTTTATATATCGACAAGCTTGAGGAGTGGTTAAAT
Source organism: Pinus taeda (assembly GCA_000404065.3). Classification (NCBI taxonomy): domain Eukaryota; kingdom Viridiplantae; phylum Streptophyta; class Pinopsida; order Pinales; family Pinaceae; genus Pinus; species Pinus taeda. The sequence goes on from APFE031444840.1 coordinate 142,494, forward strand.
TCACAAAGGGGTGATGGTATCTATTTGGGCAAGTTTGTTATAAGGCTTCTTTTTTATGCAGATAACCTTATTCTGATTGCTAAATTGGCTCTTGGTTTGCAAGAGCACTTACTATCCCTTGAGCATTTTTGTAGAAGTGTAGGGATGAAAGTCAATATCAGCAAAACGAAAGTAGTGATCTTCTCTAAGAAAAGAAAACATAACCAGCATAAGTTCTACTTTGAAAGCAACATTCTAGAAAAAGTTGTGGATTACAAATACCTCGGAATTGACTTCAACAAAAATCTAAGTTGGAATGGTTGTAGAAAGAAAAGAACTTTGAGGGGTTGGAAAGCATTTTATGCTTTTCAAAATAGGTGTAGACATGCAGAGTTATGGGACTGGAAAACCACTCAAACTCTTTTTGGGCTTCTAGTGATTCCAGTGATTCTCTATGGTTGTGAACTATGGGCCAGCAATACATCCGACATGCAGTGGAGACAAATTGAGAAAATTTAGAAGCGTTTGATTACAAGCAAATTTAAGATTAAAAATGCAGTTCCTTATGATATTTTGTTAAATGAAACAGGGACTGCTCCTATTGAAGCAATTGCTATGGTGCGAGTCATAAGGTATTTTAAAAAAAATGAGTAAATGGAAAATGGTAGATGGCCTAAGGTTGTCTTTAATGACAGATTGTGTAAGAACAAAAAAACTTGGATGCAGCAAAATAACAAATGGTTTAGTTAATGGGGTATTTGCTTGAACGTGTCCCATAAACAGGAAAGAAATAAAAGCTTTTGTTATGGAAAAGTTTCACAAGCGTACTTGGGATAAGGAGCCAGGAAGAAAGAAAAATTACTATATTAAAGTGTTTAATCCCACTCATAATCATCAACCAAAAGCATACATAGACGCCAATATCTCTTGGAGAGCGAAAATTCTTATTGCTCAGTTTAAAGACTAATTCTAATCAACTCCATTGTGAAACAAGGCGCTGGAAAAGACCAGAGGAAGTGTGGAAGGAAAGATTATGCATTCTTTGTTCTTCCGGAAAAGTGGAAACGGAAAAACATTTCATTTTAGAATGTGAGGCCTTCAAAGACAACAGAGAAAGTTATGCAAATATGTTGACAGCTAGCTCTTAAGCTAATCTATTTAGCGAGGAGTTTGTCGAGAAGCTAGGAGCATCTATTTTGAAACTTCACAAAAAAAGAGCCAAATACATCAAGCACATGAAGAAGCAATCTGTCCCATAAGCTATCTTTAGCCTCATAAATATTAAAATATAAATAAAATAACAATTTATAAAAAAACAATCTCAAACTTTATGATTACCTACACACTCAAAATGCAATACTACAATTTTTAAAGTGAACTACATATAGAAAAATGAACCAACTGTAGCACACTTTGTTTCATAATATAACCGTTTGCTCCATGAAAGAATATATAATGTGTTTCTCGATTGAAAAAAAAAACATAATAATAAGTTATTACTTTAAGTTTGAAAAGACAAGCTAGAAACACAGAATACAACTCACAAAATAAGTGGAGAAAAATCCCAACGAAGAACGAATATTCATCTAGCTTGTTCTGGAATGCAGCTCTTAATCGTAAAAGCTCAACGATTATAAAAGAAAACCAAAGGGTATTAATTCTGGCATGGAGCTGTCCAGAAAACCAAGAAGGTATTGAACCAATCCGAAATATTCGATATAGAACTCAAAACGCGTAATAAAAAGTATCGATAAATCACATGTCATTCCGATCACATACAGACACCGCTGAAAATTGAAACACACCTAAATCATATTGGTTGAATACATGCAAGAAATATGAACTTTGCACAATTAAGTGAAACGATATCCTTCCAAGACATGAGGAGAATTCCCTCAGTGGATATGGAATCCATCAGTGGATACGGAATCCACCATGAAAGCATATCTACGATTGATGATAAATAGTGTGATGCCATGAAGCTTTCTCGGCAATGCATCATATAAGACAAACTCACTTCGCCACATGATACTCTCAACTGTTAAATATAATAATTTGAAATCAAGAAGCATTTCAATATGAGATGAGAGAAGGAAATCTGTTGCTAGTTTTTGAGGAAGTCCAACTTAGGTCCCAAAGTTTCAAATGAGAATGATAACCAAGTTATTTATGACCTTTCGATATCCGTACCATGGATTATGTACCATCAGTCATCAAATATGAGATATTGTTAAGCTGTTTGAATACAAGCACAAATCTGAGGCATCTTTCTTCCTAGTGACGGGTAATTATTAAGTTTTTTATTTTCTGATATTCATCCCTCAGTTAAGAACTCTCTTGTGCCTTTGTTGAAGGATTGTTAGGATATTTTTACTGAAGCTACCAGTACAGTTGTAAAGGAAAGATGGAGCTCTTATCATAGAAAAAGAAGCGTCTCCAGTTTCTCTTGTTCAATGGAAAATTACCCAGCCAAACATGTAATACCCATGTAGGCATCACTTTTGAGAGTGATGTGCCTTTAAAGGCTTCATGGGACCGTATCCTGCACAAAATTGAATGCAAACATCAGGAATAGTTTTCACAGGATATTTCGCTTGCAGAAGGAATTTCCATCACAAACAAGATCTTGGTCGTAAGTCATGTTTTTTATTCTTCTTGTCTGTTTCCTTCTTCGACATGCAACTGGAAATGCTTGTTCGATATTTTCCTTGGGTGAATCAGGGTGGTAGGAGCCATCTGTTAACCTCCTTAGATATCTGCACCTTTACCAGCAAAGCTGGAGGGCTTGGTTTGAGTACACTAACTCGAGGGATCGTTTTAGCGGCTAATGGGTCATTTGGGTCACGAGTGACAATGCATATTGGCATATTCTTATTCGTCATTGCATCCACAGTGCATGTAAATGACATAACAAGTCCTTTTGGGAAACGTGGCATGGTGCAACAAAAGCTTTCGAAATCCTAGGCTTAGATGCCTCAAGACGACCTAGCAAGCTTGGAATTAGTTTCCAAACAATTTAATTGGAACTTTGGTGATAACGAAAAGCACGTGGGATTTAACAGCAAGACTCATTAGGGAAGTTCTCAGTGGAAAGAGCACAAGTTGCGCTACTTCTTTCTTTTGCAAGAGAAAGGATGATGAGGAAAGCTTTTTACACATGCGAATATCCATGATATAAGTACTCCAGTGAATGGTTCTCCTAAAAAACTCTCAATTATTCTCGAAGGCACCAGGCTATGGCCTAAATTTGGCTGTATATGGCCAATTTGGAAATATACACCATTCAGACAGCGAAAGAAGATGGCCTAACAGGTGTCAAAGTATCAGGACTTGCCACCCTTCTTCTAAAACTACCTTCTTATAAAACTAAAGTGCCTAGGTAGTTGGTCCTCCATAATAGTTTTGTGAGGTCACATAATAGCCAGAGGCTTATGGGCATGGGTTGCTGTAACGTTCCAAATACAAATTTTGCTTTAGAAAATTTGCTGTTAATTTAAATGGATAATGTGCACAATTATGATCCACAAAATCAACAAAATTGTAAAAAGATTCTGCCACTGAAAAATAAACAAGAAAATATGCAGAGAATCTCAGCCTTATTTTTTTTTTTAACCACATGGTGAATCGGTAACCGCTGGTCTTAATCTGTGGGAGACCCAGAATCAATCCTCGTAGCTGCCACTATAACACCAAGAGTACATCCAACTAGCTGCAAGTCGATATACTAAGATCCTATGATTTTAGCAAAGCGAGACTCTCGTGCCGCCAAGGTGGGGGTGGGGAATTAGCGCTCGAGCCGCCACCACAGCAGGTCATGTACTCAATGAGATTTGAACTGCGGTCTCTTGAGCTTCGCCCAAGTAGACTTTACCGTTAAACCACATATTTTATTAATATGAAAATATGCTGATACAGGACACAGTGATATGGCTGAGATAATGGCCTCAAGAGATCTCCAATAACGCTGGCCTCCAAAACTGAACTGAACTGCAACTGCTGAGCTCTCATGTCAATTTTGCATGAATTCACCAAGAAAGAAGTTGGGTACTTGCCTACTCTCATTAAATCACCCGAGGGCTTCCGGCCTGGAGCTACTGCTGAAGTTGGGAACTCCTAGTTCTCCAAGCCTTTCCACAAGAAAATACTCAACTCAAGGATGTCTTCAGATGATTTCCTTCTCTTTTATAGATCTCCAAGCCTCTAGAAGCATCTTATTTTGATTATTTTAATATTATTTTGGGAGCTCCCTCTTGACTTCATCTAAGTGACTACTTTTTAATTTTAATTTACTTAAGTCACTCTTAGTATTTTTCTCAATTAATCATTTTCCCCCTTTTATTTTTAAATAATTAAATGAGTAATTAAAGTCTTTTTTTTATCCGAGAAAATGGTAAATCCCCCACCATACTTTCTCTAGCCACTAAAGGCAACTTCTCAACATCCCATCCTGTAGATCTTTTCGTTTCAGTTCTAGCGAGTTATTACATTGAGGCATTCCATCAAATAATCTTCCCAAAATGCCACCTCAAGCGTAATTAGTTAAGTCAAGACCAATAATAACCCCGTTTTTTTAAAGTTGTCCGAATGCAACAAAACAAAAGGCAAGTTCTAAGGATGATGGAATATATCAAGCAAAAGCCTTTGAATTCCATAAAAACTTTGCAAAGCTCCCCCAAGACCCTTGATGACATAATCCTACTCCTTTCACCTAGCCATCCCATGGCCTAGAAATCCACACTGGTTATACTATAAAGGAAAATAAATAAGTGGACATGACAAATCCCCCTGCCCCGAGATTGTTTGCCCCCAAGCAATCCACCCCTGTCCACTGTAGAGGCATTGACAAACTGATACCATGATCCCATATGAACCATTGGACCACATCATGCCTTTGTGCTAACCAAACATGAACAGATCCACCAATGTATGGATCCCAAACGAATCTCTGGTTCACCCTACTATAAATAGATCTACCCGGATCCCAATGCCACTCTACCCAGTCATCTTCGCCTATAACCCATGGCTCTAATTCTACTCTGTCTCTAACCATAAACGTTGTTCCAACAATAAAATACCAACTCATCAACTCTCCAATCTAACCCTTGGCATAGGCTAAGGTCAATCCTACTATGTTGATGCGGTGCTGGAATGTTGATGAGCGGCTAGCCTACATCCTACTGCCAACTAGATTATGTAGTACCCCTCACATCTAAGGGCTCTTGTTGTACTATGCTCTTGGCTAAAAATGACGCCCCATCAATAGGATATGAACTCATTATCTCCTGCGAATCTAATACATGGACACCTGTGTATGGAACAAAGTCTACTATGATGATGTTGGTCCATGCTCGATTCATGTCGTTCTGCCCCGGTCTATCAACAAAATTTGTTCAAGAAGACATGCCCCTCTCTATAATGGGCAGAAGTGGACAAGTCATGCTACAAGCCCTATCTATGTACTCCTGGAAAGGGTTGCTGCTTGGAAATAATGCAGCTCTGTTGGCTGCCACTACACCTATCTGCACCTCATCAATGGGTAGGCCCAAAGATGGATGCACTGCCATGTCCAAGAGATCCTCCCTCATTTGACCAAAAACTCCACGCTCCTCCAGTCTACCAACGTCTTGCAAAACTATGCTATCAAGCTCCAACACCTCCTGACAACAACTGTCTGAAAGTATTGTTAACCACGACCTGTGGGTAGTGTATATAGGAGGAAAAAAATTATCTTAGATGGTCCCCCGCCGGCAACCCCTTGCAGCCACCAAATAGTTCGATGTGCGATAATCTCCGCCACCTGAGCCAACCATGTGGTCCCTCGCTCATTTGTTATGATTGTATGTCTGAAGGTGGGCCTCCCGACCCCGAGGGTAAGGATTTTCATTGGTATAGTTGAGTAATTTTCCTTACTTGTCATGGGCACTTTAGGGCATGGATTGATGGGGGGATTCGATACAAAGAGTGGGCTAAGTTTGTACTCTTGTCTCCACTGCCCTATCTCGTGGTTAGTGCTCCAGGTGGATGTTGGTGGCCCCCCACCTATCCCACTTGGACCCCCACAATTTTCTCTTTCAGTTTTTCAATTTACTTAATTGTAGCACAATTTACTATTTTAGCAGTTGTTTAGGTCCTGAACTTCCGAAGCCGTTTTGAGGCCCTAAACTACGTTTTTTGGGAAAACTGGGAGCAATATAAGTCGTAGGACCAATATTGCTCTTCCCAGAGTTGTAGTCCTCAGATAGATCTTTCTAACGAGCTATTGTGCATGTCAAACGAAGATCGTATGCCAAAGTTATGACCCCGGAAAGTTGATATACCAATTTACCCAAAATGGGGCCCACATTAGCATTTCATCTCCTAGGGTTAAGTTTTTGGATGTTTATGGTTTCCCTTTGTTTCTCAACAATAAATAGGCTTTCAAACCTCATTGAAACACAGTTCAGAGGCATGTAGCCGCCACATCTCTTCTCAGAGATAAGCTACCATCGCCCTAGTTGGTTTATTTCCATTTCTGTTTGTAAGCATATTTCAATATTTTACATTAATGAAATGAAGTATTATTTCTATTGCATCTTTGTATTTATGGTTATCTCTATAATTTATTGCGTTTTTGTTTAAATCCGGATCAATGGTATCAGAACGGTCTGCTCTTTCTCTGTCTTTCTTTGCATGTCCCCAATGAGGTCGGGATATAAGGAGTTAAGGCTTGAACTGGTCGAACCTTTGCAAGACCAGCCTTGCAAATCCTGATGGTCTCCCATGGCAGATGAAAAGAAAGACGAAGGGTCTAGAGATCCTAACAAAATCTTGCTCGAAGAAGCCCTCGATTGACAAAGGAATGCGATGATGGACAACTTCGTCCAGATCCTTCAGCACCTACCCAGGGGCGACGCATCAACGTCCAACAGCTACTCTAGAAACGCCACTCTTTAAGGTACAAGTTAACTTTGAAATCCCCATATTGGAAGGTCAAATAGATGCAGATGCTGTAGATAAATGGTTAAATTTGCTAGAAGTGTATTTTTTTCTTCATGCCTTTTCTAGTCGGGAAAAGATTATTTTCACTATTCTCAAAGCAGCCCACCACATCAAGAACTGGTGGGAAACCTACTGTGAGCAGAAGGATGAAGTACGGGCTCACTATTTTCAGGCACACCCACTTGGAATTCATTCCGAGATGCCGTCAAGGAGCAGTACTACCCTGTCAAAAGCTATGAGGACAAATATATAAAGTGGACCACGCTGCAACAGGGAAGGGACCAAGATGTGCCAGAGTTCACAAACATTTTTCATACCCTTCGCACACAGTTAGGTATCAAGGATTCTGAACGACATTTGGTACTCAAATACTACGACTACCTACACAGATACATCCAGGATGAGATGGAGTTCCTAAACATCTCCTCGCTCAGCATGGCATACCGATAGGCTATCAAAATCGAGTAGAAGTATAAACAAAAAAAAAGAGACTTTGGATCTGCAAATCCAAAGACCAAAGTGCAAAGCCAAGGTGGGGTGACCCAAGATAACCCGTCGAAGCCCCAAGAAAAGAACAACACCACGAAATTGAAGAAGAACACAGGAAAGTGGTGTGAGTTCGGACCAAGCAGTCGTTGGTGGCCGAGTTGAAGGCTTCAGAATCAGATGCATGTTCCAACCCTGAGTCAGAACCCAACAAGGGAAATGGCAAAGGGAAGCAGATCATTGACGTGGAGCCCAGCGCCACTGTTGCCACCGCCAAGATCCAGAAGAATGAGCCCGAAGATCTAGAGGAAGGGGAACGTCTTTTCCACTCACAGATGTGGGTGAAGGGTTCGCCACTGCAATTCATTGTTGACAGTGGGAGCCAAAAGAACCTCACTTCAGCAGAGGTCGTGAAGCGGCTGGGACTCCCAACCATACCACACCCGCAACCGTACAGCATCGGGTGGCTTCACCAAGGACGAGATCTCCGAGTTTGCCAATAGTGCCGCCTTCCCTACAGCATCAAACCCTTCGCAGAAGAGGTATTGTGTGATGTTGCACCTCTGTATGTTTGTGATGTACTATTTGGCCAGCCATACTTGTGGAGGCGACATGCTGTGTATGAGTCAAGGCCTCGCGTTGTTATTATTACTTTGGATAATTCATCATACAGGGTATCGGAGGTAGCCCCACCTACTGCCACCTCTTTGATCACTGCTAAGAAAAGCAGCAAGCTCATCTCCCAAACTATGAAATTCATTTTATGTCTGGTTCGCCCCCAAAGTAAGGGGAAGATCGTCGCCACATCCATGACCCCCACGAAGGGTTCCTCCACGCAGCAGCAGCAGAAGGATACGGTCATGAAAGAACACAGGAACATCTTCTCCTCACCCACAGAGGCACCACACAAGTTTCAGGTGGGCAACAAACTCTGGTTACATGTGTAGAAAGAACGCCTTACAAGAGTCCATCAGAAGCTCAGACTACTTCGACATGGTCCTTACAGCATTACCAAGGCTGTAGGAAACAATGCTTTGGAGCACAGCAGTCCTCCATTCCTTCGCTTGCACCGAGTGTTCAATGTGGAACACCCTTGACCATGCTTCCCACCATCACTGGACACATCAGAGATTGCAGAACAACTCAACAGGGACCAAGTCCAGCAGATGGAGGAACTAAACGCAATGGGGACCATTGCTTCCTAAGGGGCGAGTTATGATCTAAGTGGATGTTGGTGGCCACCCACCTATCCCGCTTTGACCCCCACAACTGTCTCTTTCAGTTTTTCAGTTTCCTTAATTGTAGCACAATTTATTACTTTTAGCATTTTAGCAGTTTTTCGAGTCCTAAACTTCCGGAATCGTTTCGAGGTCCTAAACAACATTTTTTTAGAAAACTAGGAGCAACATGGTTCCATGGACCGATGTTGTTTTTCTCAAAGTTGTAGTCCTCGGATAGATCTTTCTAACGAGCTATTGTGTGCGTCAAACGGATATCGTATGCAAAAGTTAAAACCCTAGAAAGTTAATGTACCAATTTACCCAAAACGAGGCCCACAGTTTGGCGTTTCATCTCCTAGGGTTAGGTTTTTGGATGTTTAGGGTTTTCCATTGTTTCTCAACAATAAATAGACCTTCGAGTCTCATTGTAACACAGTTCAGAGGCATGTAGCCGCCACATCTCTTCTTAGAGATAAGCTACCATCGCCCTAGCTAGTTTATTTCCATTTCTGTTTGTAAGCATATTTCAGTATTTTCATTAATGAAATTAAGTATTATTTCCGCTGCATCTTTGTATTTATGGTTATCTCTGTAATTTATTGTGTTCCTGTTTAAATCCAGATCAATTAGCCTTCTATCCTATTCTCATGGGATCTCCTTTATTGGTCATTCATTACCTTTAGGGTTGGCACTAAATGGGAAACCCCAATTTTGGTAACATGGTCCCGCTTCCCGACACCATATACGTCACTCCCTTCTGCTCATTTCAACCCCATTCATCTCTTTTCCCATCTAGGTCCACATGTGTCCACTGAGTCCACATAAGGTTAACATCCCCCTCCCCTTGTCCACACCTTGGGCCAAGCCTGAAACAATGCTTGAAGGTTGATGTAGCGAAATAAAAAATAAAAATAAAAACATAGTTTCGCCATTCTCAACGAGAAATGTACCACAAAATGCAAAAAATGGCAGGGACATACAAATTTAGCACGTGGACAAAAGCCAAACATGAGCTCTATCCAACCATGCCCATCACACTGGTAACTATGGGCTCTAGATGAGCCCCTCCATCATTAAAGAACCCACGATTGTCCCAACCCCTGGTGGGCGATGAACTGCTCCACCTTAAGGGGGTATGCACTGCTATATATTACACAACATGCTCTCATCCCCCTGAGCCCTGAGCAGTTAGGAAGAAAATTAATCAAAGGAAAAATGCAAATGAAGAAGTGTGAAAAATACAAAGGTCAGGGTAACTCATGTACCACTATTTTCTCCCTCCATTCATATACCCAAGGGTGGGCTTCCCTTATTATAGCTACACTTGTACCATAACATGTGGTCTAGATGATTCCCCTGATCCCCACTACGTTCCATTACCATATCATTTTCCACCTGCCACTTGAGGGATGTACCATGGACATATCACCCCTTTTAAAGGATGAAACCACCTAATAGGGTCCTTGATTAAACCTCCCATTGAGCTTGGAGACACTTGTACATGCCAAGACCCACTTTGGAAGGGAATACCACCATGAAGTGCCCTATTGGTTCCATCACTTGTAAGCTCTTTTACTTGATTATTCTAATGATTTGTTGTATTGGAGGGTAAGGAGATGCATTAGATCTTATGCAGGATTGCAGGTGGGTCTCCATTTCAGGTTGGTCTCCCTATACAGAGTCCTAGCCCTCTAGAGGGTCAAATTGGCACTTGTAGGGTGAGCGTTGACACCCATGGGCCTCCACCATAGCAAAAAGTACTTCATGGATCCCCAGTACCACTCATTGATTTCTCGTGTTCCACCTTTTGGATGAGGATGATGCACTTGATTCAGCATGCCCAACTGACTCCACACATGCACCACACACTTGTCAAATGATCTAGAGTTCAGATGAGGGATTATATCATTATCTAAGCCCTTACAAATGGTTTACAGACACTTTTAATCCACTTGGAGACCCATGAGGATGTCCTTATGCCCTCCACACCCACTTGGGGTCACCAAAGTGATTTGCTTGGATAACAAGGGGCCAACCCCTTGTCCACTATGTTTGAGGTTCATTCTCACATCATGGCACACTTTGGACTTCATTAGGACTCCTCAAAGGCCCAACACCTCACTTTATTGATCATTGGACTCTCTTGGTGTTGATTTTTGGTAGCATCAGATGTGCTCTAGCCATGAAAATTGGTGGAAAGGCTAAGGCACATGAGATCTCCGAGACTCAAAAATCGTTTGGGGAAATTCCACCTAAGTGGGAAGATATTAAAATAATTAATATTTTTAACGGGGTTTCTAAGTATAAACTTAGGAAAATTAAAATAATAATGTGTATTAATATAGTATGGGTGAGAAAGTTCTAAATAACGAAGATCAAGTCAGATCTAATCATAGCCATTGATTTTTGGGGAAATTCCACCCGGATGGAGAGATATTAAAATAATTAATATTTTTAATGGGGTTCCTAAGTATAAACTTAGGAAAATTAAAATATTAATGTGTATTAATATAATATGGGTGAGAAAGTTCTAAATAACAAGGATCAAGCCAGATCTAATCTTAGTCGTTGATTAAGGACTTAATATCGGTCATCGAATCGTCAACAGGAAAAGTATAAGAAGAGGCTTGAGGGTCAGTTGGAGATACACCAAGTTGATCAGACAATTCAATTTTCTGGGGCAGGGTTTGCTGAGAAGTTGAGTTAGTGATATGTTGCAGCGAGGGGCAGTTTGGCAGAAGGCAGAGATAGTGTTGGAAAGACAACGCAGAAGTAGCAAAAGCTGACACAGAGGTTTGGAGGGCTAGCGCTAGTGACGCAGGAGGTCGAGAAACTGGCGCAAAGCTAACGCAGACATACGCAGAGGCTAGCGGAGTTGACGCGGGGCAGAAAGTGTTGAGCTGTGGTGTTTTCGTGGGGCGGACTAAGTGTTGAGAGGCAGACGCAGAGCTATAGAGGGTGACGCAGTCCCTGGAGGGTGACACAGTTCCAGAGAGAAGCTTGGAGCAGATTTCGTTGCCCAGCTGAGAAACAATCGAAGTCACTGTGGGAATCATCATCCGGTTGCTAGTTGTTAATTTTAGGTATGTTCTATGCTTAGAGCAATTTATTTCAATTTTCACAGTTAGCTCCATATCTTTTCCAGATTAGCAATCACATAAGCATTAAAGTAAACTGCAGATAGAACATAAACATAAATTGTAGAAGACAAGCCAAGACAAGAGACACAAGATAGGCACTGCACCAGGGACAAACCCAATGTGGGAAACCCTTGATCAATTCTTCCTTATATGTTCTCAAATAGTCAGCACAAAGAGAGAGGAGATTAGTACGTTAGCAACAGAAGGTCAACACTTGACTTAAGCTAGATAAGCAGCATAGATCATCTCTAAGAAGAGTGATAACATGAAATCAAGATTTGACGACATAGCGCTCAACTAATTCTCCAAGGTGAACTGCCTGTCACCATTGTTTGCTCATTGGTATCATTTGACACACCTCACCGCGCTGCACTGTGCACCCATCATCACTATGCTACATCTCATCACGCTTCATTAATCATGATTGTACCCATCATTGTATTGCATTATGTGCCATTGTTGCACCATGTTGCCATCCTGACCTATGTGTTGGCTGCACCTTGCTTTCTTTTTGTCCCTACAATGCTTGTTGTCCTTAGCATGCTTGTTGTTGCATGCTAGTTGTCCCTTGCATGCTCGCTGTAACATTGCATGCTTGGTGTATTTGTTGCTAAGTACCATACAATTGTCCCAATGTTAGTTAGTTGTCCCTTACATGCTGCTCTCCTTCGGAGACAGATGCTTCCGCTGTTTCCGCAGTTCTCGACAGTTCTGGCAGTTCCGGTTGTTCCCGGCAGTTCCGGTTGCTCCCGGCAGTTCCAGCTTTTCCGGCAATTCCAGCTTTTCCGGCAGTTCCCGTAGTTCTGGGATTTCCGGCTTTTTCAACTTTTCCAGCTTTTCTGGCAGTTCCGGCTTTTTCGGCATTTCCGGCTTTTCCAACAGTTCCGGCCTTTCTGGCATTTCCGGCTTTTCCGGCAGTTCCGACGTTTCCAGCGTTTCTGGCAGTTTCGTCTTTTCTGGCTTTTCTGGCAATTCCGGTTTTTTCGGCAGTTGTCATAGAGAATCACAATGGTATTCATCATCTGAACAAACAGCTCACTTAAGAGCTTCTGCAACCATGTAGCTTCACACGAGATCATACTCGTAGCTATGTATTCGGTCTCGGCTGTGCTTGTAGCAACCGACTTCTGCTTCCTGCTTATCCATGATATCGAAGCAGAATCCAAAGAGAACCAACACTGAGAAGTGCTTTAGTGATCCTCCACACTGCCTGCCCAATCGGCATTCGAATAATCATGCAGTTTCATATTTCCAGCAGTGTATCTCAATCCATGAGAAATTGTGCCCCGAAGATATCTCAGAAGATTATTCGCACCAATCCAATGAGGCTCAACCAAAAATGAGCTCACCGTGCTAATTGCAAAACATATGTTCGGACGAAAGTTCACCAAGAACATCAACGCGAATGAGTTTATGAAACTCCGAGGCATTTCCCAAATCTGGTCCAACATCACTACCATATAACTTCTGAAAGTTAAAATCCTCGAGGTAGTCGCAGGCTTGTAGTTTATCATTCCACATCCGGAATCCAACTCCCTTTTACTTCTGCAAATGAGAGGGTCTGCACCTGTCAGAAATAGGTCGTCTTCATAAGGTGCCAATGTGAGAGGTCTATCATCCACAACGTTTGGGTAATGGTTTGGATCGGTTTCACTCCTAGTGAATCTCAGCTTCATCAGACAGCTATCAATCCTTGACTTATCTAAATAACAGCATAGATCATTTCTAAGAAGATAATACATGAGATCAGTTGAAGACATGTTGCTTCAACTAATTCTCCAAGGTGACTCCTTCACCTATCGTTGTGTTGCATTTCGTCATCATGTTGTACCTCACCACGCTACACCATGCTGCACCCATCATCACTATGCTACATCTCATCACGCTTCATTAATAATGATTGTACCCATCACTGTACTACATTATGTACCATCGCTGCACCATGTTGCCATCCTGACCTATGTGTTAGTTGCACCTTGCTTGTTGTCCCTTGCTTGCTTGTTGTCCTTAGCATGCTTGTTGTTGCATGCTAGTTATCCCTTGCACGCTAGCTGTAACATTGCATGCTTGGTGTATTTGCTGCTAAGTACCATACAATTGTCCCAATGTTAGTTAGTTGTCTCTTGCATGCTATTCTCCTTCGTAGACAGATGCTCCAGCAGTTCCGGCTGTTCCCGGCAGTTCCGGTTGTCCCCGGCAATTCTGGCTTATCCAGCAGTTCTGGCTTTTCCGACAATTCTCATAGTTCCGGCATTTCCGGCTTTTCTGGCTTTTCTGGTAGTTCCGGCTTTTCCGGCATTTCCAACTTTTCCATCAGTTCTGACTTTTCCGGCAGTTCCGGCTTTTCCGGCAGTTCCGTCTTTTCCCAATTCTGGCTTTTCTGGCTTTTCTAGCAGTTCCAGCTTTTCCGACATTTCCTACTTTTTCGGCAGTTTCGGCTTTTCTGGCAGTTCCAGTTTTTCGCGCAGTTCTGGCTTTTCCGACAGTTCTGGCTTTTCCGACTTTTCTGACATTTTCGGCAATTCCGGCGTCTTCGGCAATTCTGGCTTTTCTGGCAGTTCCGGCTTTTATAGCATTTCCGGCTTTTCTGACTTTTCCAGCGTTTTCGGCTTTTTCGACAGTTCCGGCTTTTCCGACAATTCCGACTTTCTGCCCTCTGGATCAGGGCAACATTATTCCTTAGGATCTCTCCTCCTACTAAAACCCAAATACAAGTAGAGAGAGAAAGAGATCCCAAGTGTGTTGAAATGACTTGAAGGCCACCTCTATTTATACTAAAACGTTGAGCACATGTGGGGTTTCTCTGTTCGCTAGCCGACCTTGACGAATTGTCTTATAACACAAATAAATTCATAACTCCGTGAATACTTATCAGAATCGGATGATGATCCGGATTTAAACTGGAGAGCAACAAATTACAGAGATAACCATATACACAAATATGCAGCGGAAATAATACTTCATTTCATTAATGGAAAACACTGAAATATGTTTACAATCAGAAATGGAAATAAACTAGCTAGGGCGATGGTAGCTTATCTCTGAGAAGAGATGTGTTGGCTACATGCCTCTGAACTGACTTACAATGAGGCTCGAAGGCCTA